>JAFBII010000021.1:1514775-1607140 GCA_020875875.1 Dioscorea alata | reverse complement strand
GAAAATAAACACAGCATTAGGGTTTTGATTGAAAGCATAAGATTAAGCTTTTGATTCAAATATAACAGGCGTTACGAAAAGAAAAACATATGATCAAGTTTTTTATTAAAGAAAGGTGACACTACAATCAAAAACTAAGGATTAGTGTTTCGATTCAAAATAGTTGGTATTCGGAAGGAAAGAAAGGCTTTGGTGTTTTGGTTCAAAATACGAGTCATTTTAAAATGATAACGAAGACAGGGTTTTCATTCAAAACTAAAAATTAGAGATATTACTTTTAGGAAACATAAATTAGGGTTTTGATTAAATACATACAGATACAAGTTATTAAAAACGAAACATAAGATTCTTGTTTTGACCGAAAGATAGAAGATTTCACGAAAGAAAAGAAAAGATTATGGTTTTGAAAGATAGATTAGTGTTTTGATAAAAAAACAAAACGGGACATTCCGAAAATAAAACAAAGCATTAAGGTTTTGATTGAAAGCATAAGATTAGGCTTTTGATTCAAATAAAGTAGGCGTTACGTAAATAACACATATATTCGAGGTTTTGACTAAAGAAAGGTGACGCTACCAAAAGAAAAACTTAGTATTAGGGTTTTGATTAAAAAAGTAAGTATTCCAAAAGTAAAAGAAAGGGTTCAGATCTTGGTTACAAAATACGAGTCATTTCAAAATGACAACAAGACAACGGTTTTCAATCAAAACTAAATTAGGATATATACTATCAGAAAAAATAAGATTAGGTTTTATTAAATACATATGATAGAGCTTATTAAGAAATTGAAACATATGATTCTTGTTTTGATCCGAAAGATAAGAGACTTTACGAAAGAAAAAGAAAAGATTATGGCTTTGAAAGATAGGGTTAGTGTTTTGTTTAAAACAAAACGAAACATTAGGAAAATAAAACACAGCCAATAGGGTTTTGATTTGAAAGCATAAGATTAAGCTTTTGATTCAAATATAGCAGGCGTTACGAAAAGAAAAGCATATGATCAAGTTTTTTATTAAAGAAAGGTGACACTACAATCAGAAAACTAAGGATTAGTGTTTCGATTCAAAATAGTTGGTATCGGAAAGGAAAAGAAAGGCTTTGTGTGTGTTATTTCAAAATACGAGTCATTTTAAAATGATAACGAAGACAGCGTTTTCATTCAAAACTAAAAATAGGAGATATTACTTTTAGGAAACATAAGATTAGGTTTTGATTAAATACATACAGATACAAGTTATTAAGAAAACGAAACATAAGATTCTTGTTTGACCGAAAGATAGAAGATTTCACGAAAGAAAAGAAAAGAATTATGGTTTTGAAAGATAGGGTTAGTGTTTTGATAAAAAAACAACAAACGAGACATTCCGAAAATAAACAAAGCATTAAGGTTTTGATTGAAAGCATAAGATTAGGCTTTTGATTCAAATAAAGTAGGCGTTACGTAAATAACACATATATTCGAGGTTTGACTAAAGAAAGGTGACGCTACCAAAAGAAAAACTTAGTATTAGGGTTTTGATTAAGAAATAGTAAGTATTCCAAAAGTAAAAGAAAGGGTTCAGGATCTTGGTTAAAAAATACGAGTCATTTCAAAATGACAACAAAGACAACGGTTTTCAATCAAAACTAAAAATTAGGATATATTACTATCAGAAAACATAAGATTAGGGTTTTATTAAATACATATAGATAGGGGTTATTAAGAAATTAAAACATATGAATCTTGTTTTGAACGAAAGATAAGACACTTTACGAAAGAAAAAGAAAAAGATTATGGCTTTGAAAGATAGGGTTAGTGTTTTGTTTAAAAACAAAACGAAACATTAGGAAAATAAAACACAACATTACGGTTTTGATTGAAAGCATAAGATTAAGCTTTTGATTCAAATATAGCAGGCGTTACGAAAAGAAAAAACATATGATCAAGTTTTTTATTAAAGAAAGGTGACACTACAATCAGAAAACTAAGGATTAGTGTTTCGATTCAAAAATAGTTGGTATTCGGAAAGGAAAAGAAAGGCTTTGGTGTGTTGGTTCAAAAATACGAGTCATTTTAAAATGATAACGAAGACAGGGTTTTCATTCAAAACTAAAAATCAGGAGATATTACTTTTAGGAAACATAAGATTAGGGTTTTGATTAAATACATACAGATACAAGTTATTAAGAAACGAAACATAAGATTCTGTTTTGACCGAAAGATAGAAGATTATACGAAAGAAAAAGAAAAGATCGGGTTAGTGTTTTGATAGAAAAACAAACGAGACATTCCGAAAATAAAACAAAGCATTAAGGTTTTGATTGAAAGCATAAGATTACGCTTTTGATTCAAATAAAGTAGGCGTTACGTAAATAACACATATGATCGAGGTTTTCACTAAATAAAGGTGACGCTACCATAAGAAAAACTTAGTATTAGGGATTTAATTAAAAAATAGAAGGTATTCGAAAAGTAAAAAATAGGGTTTAGGATCTTGGCTAAAAATACGAGTCATTTCAAAATGACAACAAAGACTACGGTTTTCAATCAAAAATAAAAATTAGGATATATTACTATCAGAAAACATTATATTAGAGTTTTGTTAAATACATATGGATAGAGGTTATTAAGAAAATGAAACATATGATTCTTGTTTTGACTGATAGATAAGAGACTTTACGAAAGAAATGAAAAGATTATGATTTTGAAAGATAGGGTTAGTGTTTTGATTAAAAACAAAACGAAATATTGGGGAAAATAAACACAGCATTAGGGTTTTGATTGATAGCATAAGATTAAGCTTTTGATACAAATATAGCAGGCGTTACGAAAATAAAACATATGATCAAGTTTTTTATTAAAGAAAGGTGACACTACAATCAGAAAACTTAGGATTAGTGTTTCGATTCAAAAATAGTAGAGATTCCGAAATGAAAAGAAAATCTTTGGTGTCTTGTTTCAAAAATACGAGTCATTTTAAAATGATAACGAAGACCAGGGTTTTCATTCAAAACTAAAAATTAGGAGATATTAGTTTTAGGAAACATAAAATTAGAGTTTTGATTAAATACATACAGATAGAAGTTATTAAGAAACCGAAACATAGGATTCTTGTTTTGACCGAAAGATAGAAGATTTTACGAAAGAAAAAGAAAAGATTAAGATCTTGAAAGATCGGGTTAGTGTTTTAATAAAAAAACAAAACGAGACATTCCGAAAATAAAACAAAGCATTAAGGTTTTGATTGAAAGCATAAGATTAGGATTTTGATTCAAATAAAGTAGGCGTTACGTAAATAACACATATATTCGAGGTTTTGACTAAAGAAAGGTGACGCTACCATAAGAAAAACTTAGTATTAGGGTTTTGATTAAAAAATAGTAGGTATTCAAAAGTAAAAGAAAGGGTTCAGGATCTTGGTTACAAAATACGAGTCATTTCAAAATGACAACAAAGACAACGGTTTTCAATCAAAACTAAAAATTAATATATAATACTATCAGAAAACATAAGATTAGTGTTTTATTAAATACATATAGATAGAGCTTATTAAGAAAATGAAACATATGATTCTTGTTTTGATCGAAAGATAAGAGACTTTACGAAAGAAAAAGAAAAAGATTATGGTTTTGAAAGATAGGGTTAGTGTTTTGTTTAAAAACAAAACGAAACATTAGGAAAATAAAACACAGCATTAGGGTTTTGATTGAAAGCATAAGATTAAGCTTTTGATTCAAATATAACAGGCGTTACGAAAAGAAAAAACATATGATCAAGTTTTTTATTAAAGAAAGGTGACACTACAATCAGAAAACTAAGGATTAGTGTTTCGATTCAAAAATAGTTGGTATTCGGAAAGGAAAAGAAAGGCTTTGGTGTGTTGGTTCAAAAATACGAGTCATTTTAAAATGATAACGAAGACAGGGTTTTCATTCAAAACTAAAAATTAGGAGATATTACTTTTAGGAAACATAAGATTAGGGTTTTGATTAAATACATACAGATAGAAGTTATTAAGAAAAAACGAAACATAAGATTCTTGTTTTGACCGAAAGATAGAAGATTTCACGAAAGAAAAAGAAAAGATTATGGTTTTGAAAGATAGGGTTAGTGTTTTGATAAAAAAAACAAAACGAGACATTCCGAAAATAAAACAAAGCATTAAGGTTTTGATTGAAAGCATAAGATTAGGCTTTTGATTCAAATAAAGGAGGCGTTACGTAAATAACACATATATTCGAGGTTTTGACTAAAGAAAGGTGACGCTACCAAAAGAAAAACTTAGTATTAGGGTTTTGATTAAAAAATAGTAAGTATTCAAAAAGTAAAAGAAAGGGTTCAGGATCTTGGTTACAAAATACGAGTCATTTCAAAATGACAACAAAGACAACGGTTTTCAATCAAAACTAAAAATTAGGATATATTACTATCAGAAAACATAAGATTAGGGTTTTATTAAATACATATAGATAGAGCTTATTAAGAAAATGAAACATATGATTCTTGTTTTGATCGAAAGATAAGAGAATTTACGAAAGAAAAAGAAAAAGATTATGGTTTTGAAAGATAGGGTTAGTGTTTTGTTTAAAAACAAAACGAAACATTAGGAAAATAAAACACAGCATTAGGGTTTTGATTGAAAGCATAAAATTAAGCTTTTGATTCAAATATAGCAGGCGTTACGAAAAGAAAAAACATATGATCAAGTTTTTTATTAAAGAAAGGTGACACTACAATCAGAAAACTAAGAATTAGTGTTTCGATTCAAAAATAGTTGGTATTCGGAGAGGAAAAGAAAGGCTTTGGTGTGTTGGTTCAAAAATACGAGTCATTTTAAAATGATAACGAAGACAGGGTTTTCATTCAAAACTAAAAGTTAGGAGATATTACTTTTAGGAAACATAAGATTAGGGTTTTGATTAAATACATACAGATACAAGTTATTAAGAAAACGAAACATAAGATTCTTGTTTTGACCGAAAGATAGAAGATTTCACGAAAGAAAAAGAAAAGATTATGGTTTTGAAAGATAGGATTAGTGTTTTGATAAAAAAAACAAAACGGGACATTCCGAAAATAAAACAAAGCATTAAGGTTTTGATTGAAAGCATAAGATTAGGCTTTTGATTCAAATAAAGTAGGCGTTACGTAAATAACACATATGATCGAGGTTTTGACTAAAGAAAGGTGACGCTACCATAAGAAAAACTTAGTATTAGGGTTTTGATTAAAAAATAGTAGGTATTCAAAAGTAAAAGAAAGGGTTCAGGATCTTGGTTACAAAATACGAGTCATTTCAAAATGACAACAAAGACAACGGTTTTCAATCAAAACTAAAAATTAGGATATATTACTATCAGAAAACATAAGATTAGGGTTTTATTAAATACATATAGATAGAGCTTATTAAGAAATTGAAACATATGATTCTTGTTTTGATCGAAAGATAAGAGACTTTACGAAAGAAAAAGAAAAAGATTATGGCTTTGAAAGATAGGGTTAGTGTTTTGTTTAAAAACAAAACGAAACATTAGGAAAATAAAACACAGCATTAGGGTTTTGATTGAAAGCATAAGATTAAGCTTTTGATTCAAATATAGCAGGCGTTACGAAAAGAAAAAGCATATGATCAAGTTTTTTATTAAAGAAAGGTGACACTACAATCAGAAAACTAAGGATTAGTGTTTCGATTCAAAAATAGTTGGTATTCGGAAAGGAAAAGAAAGGCTTTGGTGTGTTGGTTCAAAAATACGAGTCATTTTAAAATGATAACGAAGACAGGGTTTTCATTCAAAACTAAAAATCAGGAGATATTACTTTTAGGAAACATAAGATTAGGGTTTTGATTAAATACATACAGATACAAGTTATTAAGAAAACGAAACATAAGATTCTTGTTTTGACCGAAAGATAGAAGATTATACGAAAGAAAAAGAAAAGATCGGGTTAGTGTTTTGATAGAAAAACAAAACGAGACATTCCGAAAATAAAACAAAGCATTAAGGTTTTGATTGAAAGCATAAGATTACGCTTTTGATTCAAATAAAGTAGGCGTTACGTAAATAACACATATGATCGAGGTTTTCACTAAATAAAGGTGACGCTACCATAAGAAAAACTTAGTATTAGGGATTTAATTAAAAAATAGAAGGTATTCGAAAAGTAAAAAATAGGGTTTAGGATCTTGGCTAAAAAATACGAGTCATTTCAAAATGACAACAAAGACTACGGTTTTCAATCAAAAATAAAAATTAGGATATATTACTATCAGAAAACATAAGATTAGAGTTTTGTTAAATACATATGGATAGAGGTTATTAAGAAAATGAAACATATGATTCTTGTTTTGACTGATAGATAAGAGACTTTACGAAAGAAAATGAAAAAGATTATGATTTTGAAAGATAGGGTTAGTGTTTTGATTAAAAACAAAACGAAATATTGGGAAAATAAAACACAGCATTAGGGTTTTGATTGATAGCATAAGATTAAGCTTTTGATACAAATATAGCAGGCGTTACGAAAATAAAACATATGATCAAGTTTTTTATTAAAGAAAGGTGACACTACAATCAGAAAACTTAGGATTAGTGTTTCGATTCAAAAATAGTAGAGATTCCGAAATGAAAAGAAAATCTTTGGTGTCTTGTTTCAAAAATACGAGTCATTTTAAAATGATAACGAAGACCAGGGTTTTCATTCAAAACTAAAAATTAGGAGATATTAGTTTTAGGAAACATAAAATTAGGGTTTTGATTAAATACATACAGATAGAAGTTATTAAGAAACCGAAACATAGGATTCTTGTTTTGACCGAAAGATAGAAGATTTTACGAAAGAAAAAGAAAAGATTATGATCTTGAAAGATCGGGTTAGTGTTTTAATAAAAAAACAAAACGAGACATTCCGAAAATAAAACAAAGCATTAAGGTTTTGATTGAAAGCATAAGATTAGGCTTTTGATTCAAATAAAGTAGGCGTTACGTAAATAACACATATATTCGAGGTTTTGACTAAAGAAAGGTGACGCTACCATAAGAAAAACTTAGTATTAGGGTTTTGATTAAAAAATAGTAGGTATTCAAAAGTAAAAGAAAGGGTTCAGGATCTTGGTTACAAAATACGAGTCATTTCAAAATGACAACAAAGACAACGGTTTTCAATCAAAACTAAAAATTAGGATATAATACTATCAGAAAACATAAGATTAGGGTTTTATTAAATACATATAGATAGAGCTTATTAAGAAAATGAAACATATGATTCTTGTTTTGATCGAAAGATAAGAGACTTTACGAAAGAAAAAGAAAAAGATTATGGTTTTGAAAGTTAGGGTTAGTGTTTTGTTTAAAAACAAAACGAAACATTAGGAAAATAAAACACAGCATTAGGGTTTTGATTGAAAGCATAAGATTAAGGTTTTGATTCAAATATAACAGGCGTTACGAAAAGAAAAAACATATGATCAAGTTTTTTATTAAAGAAAGGTGACACTACAATCAGAAAACTAAGGATTAGTGTTTCGATTCAAAAATAGTTGGTATTCGGAAAGGAAAAGAAAGGCTTTGGTGTGTTGTTTCAAAAATACGAGTCATTTTAAAATGATAACGAAGACAGGGTTTTCATTCAAAACTAAAAATTAGGAGATATTACTTTTAGGAAACATAAGATTAGGGTTTTGATTAAATACATACAAATAGAAGTTAGTAAGAAAACGAAACATAGGATTCTTGTTTTGACCGAAAGATAGAAGATTTTACGAAAGAAAAAGAAAAGATTATGGTTTTGAAAGATAGGGTTAGCGTTTTGATAAAAAAACAAAACGAGACATTCTGAAAATAAAACAAAGCATTAAGGTTTTGATTGAAAGCATAAGATTAGGCTTTTGATTCAAATAAAGTAGGTGATACCTAAATAACACATATGATCGAGGTTTTGTCTAAAGAAAGGCGACGCTACCATAAGAAAAACATAGTATTAGGGTTTTGATTAAAAAATAGTAGGTATTCCAAAAGTAAAAGAAAGGGTTTGGGATCTTGGTTAAAAAAAACGAGGCATTTCAAAATGATAAGAAAGACCAGGGTTTTCATTCAAAACTTAAAATTAGGAGATATTACTTTTAGGAAACATAAGATTAGAGTTTTGATTAAATATATACAGATAGAAGTTATTAAAAAAAAACGAAACATAGGATTCTTGTTTTGACCGAAAGATAGAAGATTTTACGAAAGAAAAAGAAAAGATTATGGTTTTGAAAGATAGGGTTAGCGTTTTGATAAAAAAACAAAACGAGACATTTTGAAAATAAAACAAAGCATTAAGGTTTTGATTGAAAGCATAAGATTAGGCTTTTGATTCAAATAAAGTAGGTGATACCTAAATAACACATATGATCGAGGTTTTGTCTAAAGAAAGGCGACGCTACCATAAGAAAAACATAGTATTAGGGTTTTGATTAAAAAATAGTAGGTATTCCAAAAGTAAAAGAAAGGGTTTGGGATCTTGGTTAAAAAAAACGAGGCATTTCAAAATGATAAGAAAGACCAGGGTTTTCATTCAAAACTTAAAATTAGGAGATATTACTTTTAGGAAACATAAGATTAGAGTTTTGATTAAATATATACAGATAGAAGTTATTAAAAAAAAACGAAACATAGGATTCTTGTTTTGACCGAAAGATAGAAGATTTTACGAAAGAAAAAGAAAAGATTATGTTCTTGAAAGATCGGGTTAGTGTTTTGATAAAAAAACAAAACGAGACATTCCGAAAATAAAACAAAGCATTAAGGTTTTGATTGAAAGCATAATACTAGGCTTTTGATTCAAATAAAGTAGGCGTTACGTAAATAACACATATGATCGAGGTTTTGACTAAAGAAAGGTGACGCTACCAAAAGAAAAACTTAGTATTAGGGTTTTGATTAAAAAATAGTAGGTATTCCAAAAGTAAAAGAAAGGGTTTAGGATCTTGGTTAAAAAATACGAGTCATTTCAAAATGACAACAAAGACAACGGTTTTCAATCAAAACTAAAAATTAGGATATATTACTATCAGAAAACATAAGATTAGGGTTTTATTAAATACATATAGATAGAGGTTATTAAGAAAATGAAACATATGATTCTTGTTTTGACCGAAAGATAAGAGACTTTACGAAAGAAAAAGAAAAAGATTATGATTTTGAAAGATAGGGTTAGTGTTTTGATTAAAAACAAAACGAAACATTGGGAAAATAAAACAGAGCATTAGGGTCTTGATTGATAGCATAAGATTAAGCTTTTGATTCAAATATAGCAGGCGTTACGAAAATAAAACATATGATCAAGTTTTTGATTAAAGAAATGTGACACTACAATTAGAAAACTTAGTATTAATGTTTCGATTCAAAAATAGTAGGTATTCCTAAAGGAAAAGAAAGGCTTTGGTGTGTTGGTTCAAAAATACGAGTCATTTTAAAAATAACGAAGACAGGGTTTTCATTCAAAACTAAAAATTAGGAGATATTACTTTTAGGAAACATAAGATTAGGGTTTTGATTAAATACATACAAATAGAAGTTAGTAAGAAAACGAAACATAGGGTTCTTGTTTTGACCGAAAGATAGAATATTTTACGAAAGAAAAAGAAAAGATTATGGTTTTGAAAGATAGGGTTAGTGTTTTGATAAAAAAACAAAACGAGACATTCCGAAAATAAAACAAAGCATTAAGGTTTTGATTGAAAGCATAAGATTAGGCTTTTGATTCAAATAAAGTAGGCGTTACCTAAATAACACATATGATCGAGGTTTTGTCTAAAGAAAGGTGACGCTACCATAAGAAAAACATTGTATTAGGGTTTTGATTAAAAAATAGTTGGTATTCCAAAAGTAAAAGAAAGGGTTTGGGATCTTGGTTAGAAAAAATGAGTCATTTCAAAATGATAAGAAAGACCAGGGTTTTCATTGAAAACTAAAAATTAGGAGATATTACTTTTAGAAAACATAAGATTAGAGTTTTGATTAAATACATACAGATAGAAGTTATTAAAAAAACGAAACATAGGATTCTTGTTTTGACCGAAAGATAGAAGATTTTACGAAAGAAAAAGAAAAGATTATGGTCTTGAAAGATCGGGCTAGTGTTTTGATAAAAAAACAAAACGAGACATTCCGAAAATAAAACAAAGCATTAAGGTTTTGATTGAAAGCATAAGATTAGGCTTTTGATTCAAATAAAGTAGGCGTTACGTAAATAACACATATGATCGAGGTTTTGACTAAAGAAAGGTGACGCTACCACAAGAAAAACATACTATTAGGTTTTTGATTACAAAATAGTAGGTATTCCAAAAGTAAAAGAAAGGCTTTTGGATCTTGGTTAAAAAATACGAGTCATTTCAAAATGACAACAAAGACAACAGTTTTCAATCAAACCTAAAAATTAGGATATATTACTATCAGAAAACATAAGATTAGGGTTTTCTTAAATACATATAGATAGAGGTTATTAAGAAAAGGAAACATATGATTCTTGTTTTGACCGAAAGATAAGAGACTTTACGAAAGAAAAAGAAAAAGATTATGGCTATGAAAGATAGGGTTAGTGTTTTGATTAAAAACAAAACAAAACATTGTTAAAATAAAACCCAGCATTAGTGTTTTGATTGAAAGCATAGGATTAAGCTTTTGATTCAAATATAGCAGGCGTTACGAAAAGAAAACATATGATCAAGTTTTGGATTAAAGAAATGTGACACTACAATTAGAAAACTTAGGATTAGTGTTTCGATTCAAAAATAGTAGGTATTCGGAAAGGAAAAGAAAGGCTTTGGTGTGTTGGTTCAAAAATACGAGTCATTTTAAAATGATAACGAAGACAGGGTTTCCATTCAAAACTAAAAATTAGGAGATATTACTTTTAGGAAACATAAGATTAGGGTTTTGATTAAATACATACAAATAGAAGTTAGTAAGAAAACGAAACATAGGATTCTTGTTTTGACCGAAAGATAGAAGATTTTACGAAAGAAAAAGAAAAGATTATGGTTTTGAAAGATAGGGTTAGCGTTTTGATAAAAAAACAAAACGAGACATTCCGAAAATAAAACAAAGCATTAAGGTTTTGATTGAAAGCATAAGATTAGGCTTTTGATTCAAATAAAGTAGGCGATACCTAAATAACACATATGATCGAGGTTTTGTCTAAAGAAAGGTGACGCTACCATAAGAAAAACATAGTATTAGGGTGTTGATTAAAAAATAGTAGGTATTCCAAAAGTAAAAGAAAGGGTTTGGGATCTTGGTTAAAAAAAACGAGTCATTTCAAAATGATAAGAAATACCAGGGTTTTCATTCAAAACTTAAAATTAGGAGATATTACTTTTAGGAAACATAAGATTAGAGTTTTGATTAAATATATACAGATAGAAGTTATTAAAAAAAACGAAACATAGGATTCTTGTTTTGACCGAAAGATAGAAGATTTTATGAAAGAAAAAGAAAAGATTATGGTCTTGAAAGATCGGGTTAGTGTTTTGATAAAAAAACAAAACGAGACATTCCGAAAATAAAACAAAGCATTAAGGTTTTGATTGAAAGCATAATATTAGACTTTTGATTCAAATAAAGTAGGCGTCACGTAAATAACACATATGATCGAGGTTTTGACTAAAGAAAGGTGACGCTACCAAAAGAAAAACTTAGTATTAGGGTTTTGATTAAAAAATAGTAGGTATTCCAAAAGTAAAAGAAAGGGTTTAGGATCTTGGTTAAAAAATATGAGTCATTTCAAAATGACAACAACGACAACGGTTTTCAATCATAACTAAAAATTAGGATATATTACTATCAGAAAACATAAGATTAGGGTTTTATTAAATACATATAGATAGAGGTTATTAAGAAAATGAAACATATGATTCTTGTTTTGACCGAAAGATAAGAGACTTTACGAAAGAAAAAGAAAAAGATTATGATTTTGAAAGATAGGGTTAGTGTTTTGATAAAAAACAAAACGAAACATTGGGAAAATAAAACACAGCATTAGGGTTTTGATTGATAGCATAAGATTAAGCTTTTGATTCAAATATAGCAGGCGTTACGAAAAGAAAACAAATGATCAAGTTTTTGATTAAAGAAATGTGACACTACAATTAGAAAACTTAGTATTAGTGTTTCGATTCAAAAATAGTAGGTATTCGGAAAGGAAAAGAAAGGCTTTGGTGTGTTGGTTCAAAAATACGAGTCATTTTAAAATGATAACGAAGACAAGGTTTTCATTAAAAACTAAAAATTAGGAGATATTACTTTTAGGAAACATAAGATTAGGGTTTTGATTAAATACATACAAATAGAAGTTAGTAAGAAAACGGAACATAGGATTCTTGTTTTGACCGAAAGATAGAATATTTTACGAAAGAAAAAGAAAAGATTATGTTTTTGAAAGATAGGGTTAGTGTTTTGATAAAAAAACAAAACAAGACATTCCGAAAATAAAACAAAGCATTAAGGTTTTGATTGAAAGCATAAGATTAGGCTTTTGATTCAAATAAAGTAGGCATTAAATAAATAACACATATGATCGACGTTTTGTCTAAAGAAAGGTGACGCTACCATAAGAAAAACATAGTATTAGGGTTTTGATTAAAAAATAGTAGGTATTCCAAAAGTAAAAGAAAGGGTTTGGTATCTTGGTTAGAAAAAACGAGTCATTTCAAAATGATAAGAAAGACCAGGGTTTTCATTGAAAACTAAAAATTAGGAGATATTACTTTTAGGAAACATAAGATTAGAGTTTTGATTAAATACATACAGATAGAAGTTATTAAAAAAATGAAACATAAGATTCTTGTTTTGACCGAAAGATAGAAGATTTTACGAAAGAAAAAGAAAAGATTATGGTCTTGAAAGATCGGGTTAGTGTTTTGATAAAAAAACAAAACGAGACATTCCGAAAATAAAACAAAGCATTAAGGTTTTGATTGAAAGCATAAGATTAGGCTTTTGATTCAAATAAAGTAGGCGTTACGTAAATAACACATATGATCGAGGTTTTGACTAAAGAAAGGTGACGCTACCATAAGAAAAACATAGTATTAGGTTTTTGATTAAAAAATAGTAGGTATTCCAAAAGTAAAAGAAAGGCTTTAGGATCTTGGTTAAAAAATATGAGTCATTTCAAAATGACAACAAAGACAACGGTTTTTAATCAAAACTAAAAATTAGGATATATTACTATCAGAAAACATAAGATTAGGGTTTTATTAAATACATATAGATAGAGGTTATTAAGAAAATGAAACATATGATTCTTGTTTTGACCGAAAGATAAGAGATTTTACGAAAGAAAAAGAAAAAGATTACGGCTATGAAAGATAGGGTTAGTGTTTTGATTAAAAACAAAACGAAACATTGTTAAAATAAAACACAGCATTAGTGTTTTGAATGAAAGCATAGCATTAAGCTTTTCATTCAAATATAGCAGGCGTTACGAAAAGAAAACTTATGATCAAGTTTTTGTTTAAAGAAATGTGACACTACAATTAGAAAACTTAGGATTAGTGTTTCGATTCAAAAATAGTAGGTATTCCGAAAGTAAAAGAAAGGCTTTGGTGTCTTGGTTCAAAAATAAGAGTCATTTTAAAATGATAACGAAGACAGGGTTTTCATCCAAAACTAAAAATTAGGAGATATTACTTTTAGGAAATATAAGATTAGGGTTTTGATTAAATACATACAAATAGAAGTTAGTAAGAAAACGAAACATAGGATTCTTGTTTTGACCGAAAGATAGAAGATTTTACGAAAGAAAAAGAAAAGATTATGGTTTTGAAAGATAGGGTTAGCGTTTTGATAAAAAATAAAAACGAGACATTCCGAAAATTAAACAAAGCATTAAGGTTTTGATTGAAAGCATAAGATTAGACTTTTGATTCAAATAAAGTAGGTGTTTCCTAAATAACACATATGATCGAGGTTTTGACTAAAGAAAGGTGACGCTACCATAAGAAAAACTTAGTATTAGGGTTTTGATTAAAAAATAGTAGGTATTATAAAAGTAAAAGAAAGGGTTTGGGATCTTGGTTAAAAAAAACGAGTCATTTCAAAATGATAAGAAAGACCAAGGTTTTCATTCAAAACTAAAAATTAGGAGATATTACTTTTAGGAAACATAAGATTAGAGTTTTGATTAAATACATAAAGATAGAAGTTATTAAGAAAAACAAAACATAGGTTTTTTGTTTTGACCGAAAGATAGAAGATTTTACGAAAGAAAAAGAAAAGATTATGGTCTTGAAAGTTTGGGTTAGTGTTTTGATAAAAAAACAAAACGAGACATTCTGAAAATAAAACAAAGCATTAAGGTTTTGATTGAAAGACTAAGATTAGGCTTTTGATTAAAATAAAGTATGCGTTACGTAAATAACACATATGATCGAGGTTTTGACTAAAGAAATGTGACGCTACCATAAGAAAAACTTAGTATTAGCGTTTTGACTGAAAAACAGTAGGTATTCAAAAAGTTAAAGTAAGGGTTTAGGATCTTGGTTAAAAAATACGAGTCATTTTAAAATGACAACAAAGACTACGGTTTTTAATCAAAACTAAAAATTAGAATATATTAATATCAGAAAACATAAGATTAGAGTTTTATTAAATACATATAGATAGATGTTATTAAGAAAATGAAACATATGATTCTTGTTTTGACCGAAAGATAAGAGACTTTACGAAAGAAAAAGAAAAAGATTATGGCTTTGAAAGATAGGGTTAGTGTTTTGATTAAAAACAAAACGAAACATTCAGAAAATAAAGCACAGCATTAGGGTTTTGATTGAAAGCATAAGATTAAGCTTTTGATTCAAATATAGCAGGCTTTACGAAAAGAAAACATATGATCAAGTTTTTTATTAAAGAAAAGTGACACTACAATCAGAAAATTAAGGGTTAGTGTTTCGATTCAAAAATAGTAGGTATTCCAAAATTAAAAGAAAGGCTTTGGTGTCTTGGTTAAAAAATAAGAGTCATTTTAAAATGATAACGAAGACAGGGTTTTCATTCAAAACTAAAAATTAGGAGATATTACTTTTAGGAAACATAAGATTAGAGTTTTGATTAAATACATACAGATAGAAGTTATTAAGAAACCGAAACATAGGATTCTTGTTTTAAGCGAAAGATAGAAGATTTTACGAAAGAAAAAGAAAAGATTATGGTTTTGAAAGATAGGGTTAGTGTTTTGATAAAAAAACAAAACGAGACATTCCGAAAATAAAACAAAGCATTAAGGTTTTGATTGGAAGCATAAGATTAGGCTTTTCATTCAAATAAAGTAGGCGTTACATAAAAAACACATATGATCTAGGTTTTTGACTAAAGAAAGGTGACGCTACCATAAGAAAAATTAGTATTCTGGTTTTCATTAAAAAATAGTAGGTATTCCAAAAGTAAAAGAAAGGGTTTGGGATATTTTTTAAAAAATACGAGTCATTTCAAAATGACAACAAAGACTACGGTTTTCAATCAAAACTAAAAATATGGATATATTACTATCAGAAAACATAAGATTAGGGTTTTATTAAATACATATTGATAGAGGTTATTAAGAAAGTGAAACATATGATTCTTGTTTTGACCGAAAGATAAGATACTTTACGAAAGAAAAAGAAAAAGATTATGGCTATGAAAAATAGGGTTAGTGTTTTGATTAAAAACAAAACGAAACATTGGGAAAATAAAACACAGCATTAGTGTTTTGATTGAAAGCATAGCATTAAGCTTTTGATTCAAATATAGCACGCGTTACGAAAAAAAACATATGATCAAGTTTTTGATTAAAAAAATGTGACACTACAATCAGAAAACTTAGGATTAGTGTTTCGATTCAAAAATAATAGGTATTCCGAAAGGAAAAGAAAGGCTTTGGTGTCTTGGTTCAAAAATACGAGTCATTTTAAAATGATAACGAAGGCAGGGTTTTCATTGCAAAATAAAAATTAGGAGATATTACTTTTAGGAATCATAAGATTAGGGTTTTGATTAAATACATACAGATAGAAGTTAGTAAGAAAATGAAACATAGGATTCTTGTTTTAACCGAAAGATAGAAGATTTTACGAAAGAAAAAGAATAGATTATGGTTTTGAAAGATAGGTTTAGTGCTTTGATAAAAAAACAAAACGAGACATTCCGAAAATAAAACAAAGCATTAAGGTTTTGATTGAAAGACTAAGATTAGGCTTTTGATTCAAATAAAGTAGGCGTTACGTAAATAACACATATGATCGAGGTTTTGACTAAAGAAAGATGACGCTACCATAAGTAAAACTTAGTATTAGCGTTTTGATTAAAAAACAGTAGGTATTCAAAAAGTAAAAGAAAGGGTTTAGGATCTTCGTTAAAAAAGACGAGTCATTTCAAAATAACAACAAAGACTAAGGTTTTCAATCAAAACTAAAAATTAGGATATATTACTATAAAAAAACATAAGATTAGAGTTTTATTAAATACATATAGATAGAGGTTATTAAGAAAATGAAACATATGATTCTTGTTTTGACCGAAAGATAAGATACTTTACGAAAGAAATATAAAAAGATTATGGCTTTGAAAGATAGGATTAGTGTTTTGATTAAAAACAAAACGAAACATTCAGAAAATAAAACACAGCATTAGGGTTTTGATTGAAAGCATAAGATTAAGCTTTTGACTCAAATATAGCAGGCGTTACGAAAAGAAAACATATGATCAAGTTTTTTATTAAAGAAAAGTGACACTACAATCAAAAAACTAAGGATTAGTGTTTCGATTCAAAAATAGTAGGTATTCCAAAATTAAAAAAAAGGCTTTGGTGTTTTGGTTAAAAAATACGAGTCATTTTAAAATGATAACGAAGACAGGGTTTTCATTCAAAACTAAAAATTAGGAGATATTACTTTTAGGAAACATAAGATTAGGGTTTTGATTAAATACATACAGATAGAAGTTATTAAGAAAACTAAACATAGGATTCTTGTTTTGACCGAAAGATAGAAGATTTTACGAAAGAAAAAGAAAAGATTATGGTTTCGAAAGATAGGGTCAGTGTTTGTATAAAAAAATAAAACGAGACATCCCGAAAATAAAACAAAGCATTAAGGTTTTGATTGAAAGCATAAGATTAGGCTTTTGATTTAAATAAAGTAGGCGTTACGTAAAGAACACATATGATCAAGGTTTTTGACTAAAAAAAGGTGACGCTACCATAAGAAAACTTAGTATTCTGGTTTTGATTAAAAAATAGTAGGTATTCCAAAAGTAAAAGAAAGGGTTTGGGATCTTGGTTAAAAAATACGAGTCATTTCAAAATGACAACAAAGACTACGGTTTTCAATCAAAACTAAAAATTAGGATATATTACTATCAGAAAACATAAGATTAGGGTTTTATGAAATACATATTGATAGAGGTTATTAAAAAAATGAAACATATGATTCTTGTTTTGACCGAAAGATAAGAGACTTTACGAAAGAAAAAGAAAAAGATTATGGCTATGAAAGATAGGGTTAGTGTTTTGATTAAAAACAAAACGAAAAATTGGGAAAATAAAACACAGCATTAGTGTTTTGATTGAAAGCATAGGATTAAGCTTTTGATTCAAATATAGCACGCGTTACGAAAAGAAAACATATGATCAAGTTTTTGATTAAAAAAATGTGACACAACAATCAAAAAACTTAGGATTAGTGTTTCGATTCAAAAATAGTAGTTATTCCCAAAGGAAAGGAAAGGCTTTGGTGTCTTGGTTCAAAAATACGAGTCATTTAAAAATGATAACGAAGACAGGGTTTTTATTCAAAACTAAAAATTAGAAGATATTACTTTTAGGAAACATAAGATTAGGGTATTGATTAAATACATACAGATAGAAGTTATTAAGAAACCGAAACATAGGATTCTTGTTTTGACCGAAAGATAGAAGATTTTACGAAAGAAAAAGAAAAGATTATGGTTTTGAAAGATAGGGTTAGTGTTTTGATTAAAAACAAAACGAGACATTCCGAAAATAAAACAAAGCATTAAGGTTTTGATTGAAAGCATAAGATTAGGCTTTTGATTTAAATAAAGTAGGCGTTACGTAAAGAACACATATGATCTAGGTTTTTGACTAAAGAAAGGTGACGCTACCATAAGAAAACTTAGTATTCTGGTTTTGATTAAAAAATAGTAGGTATTCCAAAAGTAAAAGAAAGGGTTTGGGATCTTGGTTAAAAAATACGAGTCATTTCAAAATGACAACAAAGACTACGGTTTTCAATCAAAACTAAAAATATGGATATATTACTATCAGAAAACATAAGATTAGGGTTTTATTAAATACGTATTGATAGAGGTTATTAAGAAAGTGAAACATATGATTCTTGTTTTGACCGAAAGATAAGAGACTTTATGAAAGAAAAAGAAAAAGATTATGGCTATGAAAGATAGGGTTACTGTTTTGATTAAAAAGAAAACGAAACATTGGGAAAATAAAACACAGCATTAGTGTTTTGATTGAAAGCATAGGATTAAGCTTTTGATTCAAATATAGCACGCGTTACGAAAAGAAAACATATGATCAAGTTTTTGATAAAAAAAATGTGACACTACAATCAAAAAACTTAGGATTAGTGTTTCGATTAAAAAATAGTAGTTATTCCGAAAGGAAAAGAAAGGCTTTGTTGTCTTGGTTCAAAAATACGAGTCATTTAAAAATGATAACGAAGACAGTGTTTTTATTCAAAACTAAAAATTAGGAGATATTACTTTTAGGAAACATAAGATTAGGGTATTGATTAAATACATACAGATAGAAGTTATTAAGAAACCGAAACATAGGATTCTTGTTTTGACCGAAAGGTAGAAGATTTTACGAAAGAAAAAGAAAAGATTATGGTTTTGAAAGATAGGGTTAGTGTTTTGATAAAAAACAAAACGATACATTCCGAAAATAAAACAAAGCATTAAGGTTTTGATTGAAAGCATAAGATTAGACTTTTGATTCAAATAAAGTAGGCGTTACGTAAAAAACACATATGATCTAGGTTTTTGACTAAAGAAAGGTGACGCTACCATAAGAAAACTTAGTATTCTGGTTTTGATTAAAAAATAGTAGGTATTCCAAAAGTAAAAGAAAGGGTTTGGGATTTTGGTTAAAAAATACGAGTCACTTCAAAATGACAACAAAGACTACGGTTTTCAATCAAAACTAAAAATATGGATATATTACTATCAGAAAACATAAGATCAGGGTTTTATTAAATACGTATTGATAGAGGTTATTAAGAAAGTGAAACATATGATTCTTATTTTGACCGAAAGATAAGAGACTTTACGAAAGAAAAAGAAAAAGATTATGGCTATGAAAGATAGGGTCACTGTTTTGATTAAAAACAAAACGAAACATTGGGAAAATAAAACACAGCATTAGTGTTTTGATTGAAAGCATAGGATTAAGCTTTTGATTCAAATATCGCACGCGTTACGAAAAGAAAACATATGATGAAGTTTTTGATTAAAAAAATGTGACACTACAATTAGAAAACTTAGGATTAGTGTTTCGATTCAAAAATAGTAGGTATTCCGAAAGGAAAAGAAAGGCATTGGTGTCTTGGTTCAAAAATACGAGTCATTTTAAAATGATAACGAAGATAGGGTTTTCATTCAAAACTAAAAATTAGGAGATATTACTTTTAGGAAACATAAGATTAGGGTTTTGATTAAATACATACAGATAGAAGTTAGTAAGAAAACGAAACATAGGATTCTTGTTTTAACCGAAAGATAGAAGATTTTACGAAAGAAAAAAAAAAGATTATGGTTTTGAAAGATAGGGTTAGTGTTTTGATAAAAAAACAAAACGAGACATTCCGAAAATAAAACAAAGCATTAAGGTTTTGATTGAAAGCATAAGATTAGGCTTTTGATTCAAATAAAGTAGGCGTTACGTAAATAACACATATGAGCGAGGTTTTGACTAAAGAAAGGTGATGCTACCATAAGAAAAACTTAGTATTAGGGTTTTGATTAGAAAATAGTAGGTATTCCAAAAGTAAAAGAAAGGATTTAGGATCTTGGTTAAAAAATACGAGTCATTTCAAAATGACAACAAAGACTACGGTTTTCAATCAAAACTAAAAATTAGGATATATTACTATAAAAAAACATAAGATTAGAGTTTTATTAAATACATATAGATAGAGGTTATTAAGAAAATGAAAGATATGATTCTTGTTTTGACCGAAAGATTAGGTACTTTACGAAAGAAAAAGAAAAAGATTATGGCTTTGAAAGATAGGGTTATTGTTTTTATTAAAAACAAAACGAAACATTCAGAAAATAAAACACAGCATTAGGGTTTTGATTGAAAGCATAAGATTAAGCTATTGATTCAAATATAGCAGGCGTTACGAAAAGAAAAAATATGATCAAGTTTTTGATTAAAGAAAAGTGACACTACAATAAGAAAACTAAGGATTAGTGTTTCGATTAAAAAATAGTAGGTATTCCAAAATTAAAAGAAAGGCTTTGGTGTCTTGGTTAAAAAATACGAGTAATTTTAAAATGATAAGAAAGTCCAGGGTTTTCATTGAAAACTAAAAATTAGGAGATATTATTTTTAGGAAACATAAGATTAGAGTTTTGATTAAATACATACAGATTGAAGTTATTAAGAAAACGAAACATAGGATTCTTGTTTTGAAAGAAAGATAGAAGATTTTACGAAAGAAAAAGAAAAGATTGTGTTCTTGAAAGATCGGGTTAGTGTTTTGATAAAAAAACAAAACGAGACATTTCGAAAATAAAAAAAAGCATTAAGGTTTTGATTGAAAGCATCAGATTAGGCTTTTGATTCAAATAAAGTAGGCGTTACGTAAATGACACATATGATCGAGGTTTTGACTAAAGAAAGGTGACGCTAACATAAGAAAAACTTAGTATTAGGGTTTTGATTAGAAAATAGTAGGTATTCCAAAAGTAAAAGAAAGGGTTTGGGATCTTGGTTAAAAAATACGAGTCATTTCAAAATGACAACAAAGACTACGGTTTTCAATCAAAACTAAAAATTAGGATATATTACTATCAGAAAACATAAGATTAGGGTTTTATTAAATACATATTGATAGAGGTTATTAAGAAAGTGAAACATATGATTCTTGTTTTGACCGAAAGATAAGAGACTTTACGAAAGAAAAAGAAAAAGATTATGGCTATGAAAGATAGGGTTAGTGTTTTGATTAAAAACAAAACGAAACATTGGGAAAATAAAACACAGCATTAGTGTTTTGATTGAAAGCATAAGATTAAGCTTTTGATTCAAATATAGCACGCGTTATGAAAAGAAAACATATGATCAAGTTTTTGATTAAAAAAATGTGACACTACAATCAAAAAACTTAGGATTAGTGTTTCGATTCAAAAATAGTAGTTATTCCGAAAGGAAAAGAAAGGCTTTGGTGTCTTGGTTCAAAAATACGAGTCATTTAAAAATGATAACGAAGACAGGGTTTTTATTCAAAACTAAAAATTAGGAGATATTACTTTTAGGAAACATAAGATTAGGGTATTGATTAAATACATACAGATAGAAGTTATTAAGAAACCGAAACATAGGATTCTTGTTTTGACCGAAAGATAGAAGATTTTACGAAAGAAAAAGAAAAGATTATGGTTTTGAAAGATAGGGTTAGTGTTTTGATAAAAAACAAAACGAGACATTCCGAAAATAAAACAAAGCATTAAGGTTTTGATTGAAAGCATAAGATTAGGCTTTTGATTCAAATAAAGTAGGCGTTACTTAAAGAACACATATGATCTAGGTTTTTGACTAAAGAAAGGTGACGCTACCATAAGAAAACTTAGTATTCTGGTTTTGATTAAAAAATAGTAGGTATTCCAAAAGTAAAAGAAAAGGTTTGGGATCTTGGTTAAAAAATACGAGTCATTTCAAAATGACAACAAAGACTACGGTTTTCAATCAAAACTAAAAATATGGATATATTACTATTAGAAAACATAAGATTAGGGTTTTATTAAATACGTATTGATAGAGGTTATTAAGAAAGTGAAACATATGATTCTTGTTTTGACCGAAAGATTAGGTACTTTACGAAAGAAAAAGAAAAAGATTATGGCTTTGAAAGATAGGGTTATTGTTTTGATTAAAAACAAAACGAAACATTCAGAAAATAAAACACAGCATTAGGGTTTTGATTGAAAGCATAAGATTAAGCTATTGATTCAAATATAGCAGGCGTTACGAAAAGAAAAAATATGATCAAGTTTTTGATTAAAGAAAAGTGACACTACAATAAGAAAACTAAGGATTAGTGTTTCGATTAAAAAATAGTAGGTATTCCAAAATTAAAAGAAAGGCTTTGGTGTCTTGGTTAAAAAATACGAGTAATTTTAAAATGATAAGAAAGTCCAGGGTTTTCATTCAAAACTAAAAATTAGGAGATATTATTTTTAGGAAACATAAGATTAGAGTTTTGATTAAATACATACAGATTGAAGTTATTAAGAAAACGAAACATAGGATTCTTGTTTTGAAAGAAAGATAGAAGATTTTACGAAAGAAAAAGAAAAGATTGTGTTCTTGAAAGATCGGGTTAGTGTTTTGATAAAAAAACAAAACGAGACATTTCGAAAATAAAACAAAGCATTAAGGTTTTGATTGAAAGCATCAGATTAGGCTTTTGATTCAAATAAAGTAGGCGTTACGTAAATGACACATATGATCGAGGTTTTGACTAAAGAAAGGTGACGCTAACATAAGAAAAACTTAGTATTAGGGTTTTGATTAGAAAATAGTAGGTATTCCAAAAGTAAAAGAAAGGGTTTGGGATCTTGGTTAAAAAATACGAGTCATTTCAAAATGACAACAAAGACTACGGTTTTCAATCAAAACTAAAAATTAGGATATATTACTATCAGAAAACATAAGATTAGGGTTTTATTAAATACATATTGATAGAGGTTATTAAGAAAGTGAAACATATGATTCTTGTTTTGACCGAAAGATAAGAGACTTTACGAAAGAAAAAGAAAAAGATTATGGCTATGAAAGATAGGGTTAGTGTTTTGATTAAAAACAAAACGAAACATTGGGAAAATAAAGCACAGCATTAGTGTTTTGATTGAAAGCATAAGATTAAGCTTTTGATTCAAATATAGCAGCCGTTACGAAAAGAAAAACATATGATCAAGTTTTTGATTAAAGAAAGGTGACACTACAATCAGAAAACTTAGGATTAGTGTTTCGATTCAAAAATAGTAGGTATTCGGAAAGGAAAAGAAAGGCTCTGGTGTCTTCGTTCAAAAATACGAGTCATTTTAAAATGATAACGAAGTCCAGGGTTTTCATTCAAAACTAAAATTTAGGAGATATTACTTTTAGGAAACATAAGATTAGGGTTTTGATTAAATACATACAGATAGAAGTTATTAAGAAAACGAAACATAGGATTCTTGTTTTGACCGAAAGATAGAAGATTTTAGGAAAGAAAAAGAAAAGATTATGGTTTTGAAAGATAGTGTTAGTGTTTCGATTAAAAAACAAAACGAGACATTTCGAAAATAAAACAAGGCATTAAGGTTTTGATTAAAAGCATAAGATTGGGTTTTGCTTGAAAAAATTAAGGTTTTTTATGGTAGTGTCACCTTTCTTTAATAAAAAACCTCGATCATATGTTTTCTTTTCGCAACACATGACTATACTTGAATCAAAAGCCTAATCTTCTGCATTCAATCAAAACCCTAATGCTTTGTTTTATTTTCAGAATGTCTCGTTTTATTTTTAATCAAAATACTAATCCTATCATTCAAAACCATAATCTTTTCCTTTTCTTTCGTAAATTCTCCTATCTTTCGGTCAAAACTAGAGTCCTATGTTTCCTTTTCTTCATAACTTCTATATGTATGTATTTTATCAAAACACTAATATTATGTTTTCTTATATTAGTATCTCCTAATTTTCAGTTTTGAATAAATAACCTCGTCTTTGTTGTCATTTTAAAATAACTCGTATTTTTGAACCAAGAGCCCAAACTCTTTCTTTTTCTTTTGGAATACCTACTATTTTTCAATCAAAACACTAATCCTAAGTTTTCATATGGTAGTGTCACCTTTGTTTTAATCAAAACCTTGATCTTATGTTTTCTTTCCGTAACGCCTACTATATTTAAACCAAAAGCCTAATCTTTTCCTTTCAATCAAAACACTAATACTTTGTTTTATTTTCAAAATGTCTCGTTTTGTGTTTAATCAAAACACTAACCCTATCTTTCAAAACCATAATATTTACCTTTTCTTTCGTAAAGTATCTTATCTTTTGGTCCAAACAAAAATCGTATTGTTTCTTTTCTTAATAACTTCTATCTGTACGTTTTTAATCAAAACCCTAATCTTATGTTTTCTAATGGTAATATCTCCTAATTCTCAGTTTTGAATGAAAACCCTATTCTTTGTTATCATTTTAAAATGACTCGTATTTTTGAACCAAGAAACGAAAGCCTTTCTTTTCCTTTCGGATTACCTGCTATTTTAGAATCTAAACCCTAATCTTATTTTTTTCTTATGATAGTGTCACCTTTCTTTAATAAAAACCTCGATCATATGTTTTCTTTTCGTAACACCCACTATACTTAAATCAAAAACCTAATCTTATGCATTCAATCAAAACCCTAATGCTTTGTTTTATTTTCGGAATGTCTCGTTTTGTTTTCAATCAAAATACTAATCCTATCTTTCAAAACCATAATCTTTTCCTTTTCTTTCGTAAATTCTCCTATATTTCGTTCAAAACTAATGTCCTATGTTTCTTTTTCCTCATAACTTCTATATGTATGTATTTTATCAAAACACTAATATTATGATTTCTTATATTAGTATCTCCTAATTTTCAGTTTTGAATAAATATCCTCGTCTTTGTCATCATTTTAAAATAACTCGTATTTTTGAACCCAGACCCCAAACTCTTTCTTTTTCTTTTGGAATACCTACTATTTTTCAATCAAAACGCTAATCTTAAGTTTTCATATGGTAGTGTCACCTTTGTTTTAATCAAAACCTTGATCATATGTTTTCTTTCCGTAACGCCTACTATACTTAAACCAAAAGCCTAATCTTCTGCTTTCAATCAAAACACTAATACTTTGTTTTATTTTTGAAATGTCTCGTTTTGTTTTTAATCAAAACACTAACCATATCTTTCAAAAACATAATCTTTTCCTTTTCTTTCATAAAGTATCTTATCTTTCGATCCAAACAAGAATCGTATTATTTATTTTCTTAATAACCTCTATCTGTATGTATTTAATCAAAACCCTAATCTTATGTTTTCTAATAGTAATATCTCCAAATTTTGAGTTTTGAATGATAACCCTAATCTTTGTTATAATTTTAAAATGACTCGTATTTTTGAACCAAGAAACGAAAGCCTTTCTTTTCCATTCGGAATACCTACTATTTTTTAATCTAAACCCTAATCTTATATTTTTATTATAGTTGTATCACCTTTCTTTAATAAAAACCTCGATCAAATGTTTTCTTTTCGTAGCGACCACTATACTTGAATCCAAAGCCAAATCTTATGCATTCAATCAAAACGCTAATGCTTTGTTTTATTTTCGGAATGTCTCATTTTGTTTTTTAATCAAAACACTAACCCTATCTTTCAAGACCATAATCTTTTCATTTTCTTTCGTAAAGTATCTTATCTTTCGGTCAAACAAGAATCATATTTTTTCTGTTCTTAATAACTTCTATCTGTACGTATTTAATCAAAACCCTAATTTTATGTTTTCTAATAGTAATATCTCCTAATTTTCGTAACGCCCACTATACTTGAATCAAAATCCTAATCCTATGCATTCAATCAAAACCCTAATGCTTTGTTTTATTTTCGGAATATCTCGTTTTGTTTTTAATCAAAATACTAACCCTAACTTTCAAAACTATAATCTTTTCCTTTTCTTTCGTAAAGTCTCCTATCTTTCGGGCAAAACTAAAGTCCTATGTTTCATTTTATTCATAACTTCTATATGTTTGTATTTTATCAAAACACTAATTTTATGTTTTCTTATATTAGTATCTCCTAATTTTCAGTTTTGAATAAATATCCTCGTCTTTGTTGTTATTTTTAAAATAACTCGTATTTTTGAACCAAGACCCCAAACCCTTTATTTTTCTTTCGTAATACCTAATATTTTTCAATCAAAACACTAATCCTAAGTTTTCATATGGTAGTGTTACCTTTTTTTTTAATCAAAACCTTGATCATATGTTTTTTTTCCATAACGCATACTATACTTTAATCAAAAGCCTAATCTTCTGCTTTCAAACAAAACACTAATACTTTGTTTTGTTTTTGAAATGTCTCATTTTCTGTTTAATCAAAACACTAACCCTATCTTTCAAAACCTTAATATTTACCATTTCTTTTGTAAAGTATCTTATATTTCGGTCTAAATAATATCTCCTAATTTTCAGTTTTGAATGACAACCCTAATCATTGTTATAATTTTAAAATTACTCGTATTTTTGAACCAAGAGACGAAAGCCTTTTTTTTCCTTTCGTAATACCTGCTATTTTTGAATATAAACCCTAATCTTATGTTTTCTTATGGTAGTGTCACATTTCTTTAATAAAAACCTCGATCATATGTTTTCTTTTCGTAACGCCCACTATACTTGAATCAAAATCCTAATCTTAGGCATTCAATCAAAACCCTGATGCTTTGTTTTATTTTCAGAATGTCTCGTTTTGTTTTTAATCAAAATACTAATCCTATCTTTCAAAACCATAATCTTTTCCTTTTCTTTCGTAAATTCTCCTATATGTCGTTCAAAACTAGAGTCCTATGTTTCCTTTTCTTCATAACTTCTATATGTATGTATTTTATCAAAATACTAATATTATGTTTTCTTATATTAGTATCTCCTAATTTTCAGTTTTGAATAAATATCCTCGTCTTTGTCGTCATTTTAAAATAACTCGTATTTTTGAACCAAGAGCCCAAACTCTTTCTTTTTCTTTTGGAATACCTACTATTTTTCAATCAAAACACTAATCCTAAGTTTTCATATGGTAGTCTCACTTTTGTTTTAATCAAAACCTTGATCATATGTTTTCTTTCCATAAAGCCTAATATACTTAAACCAAAAGCATAATCTTCTGCTTTCAATCAAAACACTAATACTTTGTTTTATTTTTGAAATGTCTCATTTTGTTTTTAATCAAAACACTAACCATATCTTTCAAAACCATAATCTTTTCCTTTTCTTTCATAAAGTATCTTATCTTTCTGCCCAAACAAGAATCGTATTATTTCTTTTCTTAATAACTTCTATCTGTACGTATTTAATCAAAACCCTAATATTATGTTTTCTAATAGTAATGTCTCCTAATTTTCAGTTTTGAATGACAACCCTAATCTTTGTTATAATTTTAAAATGACTCATATTTTTGAACCAAGAAACGAAAGCCTTTTTTTTCCTTTCGGAATAACTGCTATTTTTTAATTTAAACCTTAATCTTATGTTTTCTTATGGTAGTGTCACCTTTCTTTAATAAAAATCTCGATCAAATGTTTTTTTTTCGTAATGCCCACTATACTTGAACCCAAAGCCTAATCTTATGCATTCAATCAAAATGCTAATGGTTTGTTTTATTTTCGGAATGTCTCGTTTTATTTTTAATCAAAACACTAACCATATTTTTCAAAACCATAATCTTTGCATTTTCTTTCGTAAATTATCTTATCTTTCGGTCAAACAAGAATCATATTTTTTCTGTTTTTAATAACTTCTGTCTGTGCGTATTTAATCAAAACCCAAATCTTATGTTTTTTAATAGTAATATCTCCTAATTTTAAGTTTTGAATGAAAACCCCAATCTTTGTTATAATTTTAAAATGACTCGTATTTTTGAACCAAGAAATCAAAGCCTTTTTTTTCCTTTCGGAATACCTGCTATTTTTGAATCTAAACCCTAATCTTATGTTTTTCTTATGGTAGTGTCACCTTTCTTTAATAAAAACCTCGATCATACGTTTTTTTTTTTGTAACGCCAACTATACTTGAATCAAAATCCTAATCTTATGCATTCAATCAAAACCCTAATGCTTTGTTTTATTTTCGGAATGTCTCGTTTTGTTTTTAACCAAAATACTAACCGTATCTTTCAAAACACTAATCTTATGTTTCCTTTTATTCATGACTTCTATATGTATGTATTTTATCAAAACACTAATCTTATGTTTTCTCATAGTAGTATCTATTAATTTTCAGTCTTGAATAAATATCCTCGTATTTGTTGTCATTTTAAAATAACTCGTATTTTTGAACCAATACCCCAAACCCTTTCTTTTTCATTCGGAATACCAACTATTTTTCAATCAAAACACTAATCCGAAGTTTTCATATGGTAGTGTCATCTTTTTATTAATCAAAACCTTGATCATATGTTTTCTTTCCGTAACGCCTACTATACTTAAATCAAAAGCCTAATCTTCTGCTTTCAATCAAAACACTAATACTTTGTTTTATTTTCGAAATGTCTCGTTTTGTTTTTAATCAAAACACTAACCCTATCTTTCAAAACAATAATCTTTTTCTTTTTTTTTGTAAAGTATCTTATCTTTCGCTCCAAACAAAAATCGTATTATTTCTTTTCTTGATAACTTCTATCTGTACCTATTTAATCAAAACTCTAATCTTATGTTTTCTAATAGTAATATCTCCTAATTTTTAGTTTTGAATGAAAACCCTAATCTTTGTTATAATTATAAAATGACTCGTATTTTTAAACCAAGAAACGAAAGCCTTTCTTTTGCTTTCGTAATACCTATTATTTTTTAATTAAAACCCTAATCTTATGTTTTTATTATGGTAGTATCACCTTTATTTAATAAAAAACTCGATCAAATGTTTTCTTTTCGTAACGCCCACTATACTTGAATCCAAAGCCAAATCTTATGCATTCAATCAAAACGCTAATGCTTTGTTGTATTTTCGGATTGTCTTGTTTTGTTTTTAATCAAAACACTAACAATATCTTTCAAAACCATAATCTTTTTATTTTCTTTCGTAAAGTATCTTATCTTTCGGTCAAACAAGAATCATATTTTTTTTGCTCTTAATAACTTCTATCTGTACGTATTTAATCAAAACCCAAATCTTATGTTTTCTAATAGTAATATCTCCTTATTTTCAGTTTTGAATGAAAACCCCAATCTTTGTTATAATTTTAAAATGACTCGTATTTTTGAACCAAGAAATCAAAGTCTTTTTTTTCCTTTCGGATTACCTGCTATTTTTGAATCAAAACCCTAATCTTATGTTTTTCTTATGGTAGTGTCACCTTTCTTTAATAAAAACCTCGATCATATGTTTTCTTTTCGTAACGCCCACTATACTTGAATCAAAATCCTAATCTTATGCATTCAATCAAAACCCTGATGCTTTGTTTTATTTTCGGAATGTCTCGTTTTGTTTTTAATCAAAATACTAACCGTATCTTTCAAAACCATAATCTTTTCCTTTTCTTTCGTAAAGTCTCCTATCTTTAGTTCAAAACTAGAATCCTATCTTTCCTTTTATTCATGACTTCTATAGGCATGTATTTTATCAAAACACTAATCTTATGTTTTCTAATAGTAGTATCTCCTAATTTTCAGTCTTGAATAAATATCCTCGTATTTGTTGTCATTTTAAAATAACCCATATTTTTTGAACCAAAACCCCAAACCCTTTCTTTTTCTTTTAGAATAGCTACTATTTTTCAATGAAAACACTAATCCTAAGTTTTCATTTGGTAGTGTCACCTTTTTTTTAATAAAAACCTTGATCATATGTTTTCTTTCCGTAACGCCTACTATACTTAAATCAAAAGCCTAATCTTCTGCTTTCAATCAAAACACTAATACTTTGTTTTATTTTCGAAATGTCTCGTTTCGTTTTTAAACAAAACACTAACCCTATCTTTCAAAACCATAATCTTTTCCTTTTCTTTCATAAAATATCTTATCTTTCGGTCCAAACAATAATTGTATTATTTCTTTTCTTATAACTTCTATCTGTACGTATTTAATCAAAACCCTAATCTTATGTTTTCTTATAGTAATATCTCCTAATTTTCAGTTTTGAATGGAAACCCTAATCTTTGTTATAATTTTAAAATGACTCGTATATTTGAACCAAGAAACAAAAGCCTTTCTTTTTCCTTTTGGAATAACTACTATTTTTTAATTTAAACCCTAATCTTATGTTTTCTTGTAGTAGTGTCACTTTTCTTTAATAAAAACCTAGATTAAATGTTTTCTTTCCATAACGCCCACTATACTTGAATCCAAAAACTAATCTTATGCATTCAATAAAAACGCTAATGCTCTGTTTTATTTTTAGAATGTCTCGTTTTGTTTTTTACCAAAACACTAACCCTATCTTTCAAAACCATAATCTTTTCATTTTCTTTCGTCAAGTATCTTATCTTTCGGTCAAACAAGAATCATATTTTTTCTGTTCTTAATAACTTCTATCTGTACATATTTAATCAAAACCCTAATCTTATGTTTTCTAATAGTAATATCTCGTAATTTTCAGTTTTGAATCGAAACCGTAATCTTTGTTATAATTTTAAAATGACTCGTATTTTTGAACCAAGAAAAAAAAGCCTTTCTTTTCTTTTTGGAATACCTACTATTTTTTAATCTAAACCCTAATCTTATGTTTTCTTATCGTAGTGTCACCTTTCTTTAATAAAACCTCGATCAAATGTTTTTTTTTCGTAATGCCTACTATACTTGAATCCAAAGCCTAATCTTTTGCATTCAATCAAAACGCTAATGCTTTGTTTTATTTTCGTAATGTCTCGTATTGTTTTTAATCAAAACACTAACCCTATTTTTCAAAACCATAATCTTTTCATTTTCTTTCGTCAAGTATCTTATCTTTCGGTCAAACATGAATCATATTTTTTCTGTTCCTAATAACTTCTATCTGTACATATTTAATCAAAACCCTAATCTTATGTTTTCTAATAGTAATATCTCCTAATTTTCAGTTTTGAATGAAAACCCTAATCTTTATTATAATTTAAAATAAGTCGTATTTTTGAACCAAGAAACCAAAGCCTTTATTTTTCTTTTGGAATACCTACTATTTTTGAATCTAAACCATAATCTGATGTTTTCTTATGATAGTGTCACCTTTCTTTAACAAAAACCTCGATCATATGTTTTATTTTCGTAATGACCACTATACTTGAATCAAAAGCCTAATCTTGTGCATTCAATCAAAACCCTAATGCTTTGTTTTATTTTCGTAATGTCTCGTTTTGTTTTTAATCAAAATACTAACCGTATCTTTCAAAACCATAATCTTTTCCTTTTCTTTCGTAAAGTCTCCTATCTTTAGTTAAAAACTAGGATTCTATGTTTCTTTTTATTCTTGACTTCTATATGTTTGTATTTTATCAAAACACTAATCCTATGTTTTCTTATAGTAGTATCTCATAATTTTCAGTCTTGAATAAATATCCTCGTCTTTGTTGTCATTTTAAAATAACTCATATTTTTTGAACCAAGACCCCAAACCCATTCTTTTTCTTTCAGAAAAGCTACTATTTTCACTCAAAACACTAATCCTAAGTTTTCATTTGGTAGTGTCACCTTTTTTTTAATAAAAACCTTGATCATATGTTTTCTTTCCGTAACGCCTACTATACTTAAATCAAAAGCCTAATCTTCTGCTTTCAATCAAAACACTAATACTTTGTTTTATTTTCAAAATGTCTCGTTTTGTTTTTAATCAAAACACAAACCCTATCTTTCAAAACCATAATCTTTTCCTTTTCTTTCGTAAAATATCTTATCTTTCGGTCCAAACAAAAATCATACTATTTCTTTTCTTATAACTTCTATCTGTACGTATTTAATCAAAACCCTAATCTTATGTTTTCTTATAGTAATATCTCCTAATTTTCAGTTTTGAATGGAAACCCTAATCTTTGTTATAATTTTAAAATGACTCGTATATTTGAACCAAGAAACAAAAGCCTTTCTTTTTCCTTTTGGAATAACTACTATTTTTTAATTTAAACCCTAATCTTATGTTTTCTTGTAGTAGTGTCACTTTTCTTTAATAAAAACCTAGATTAAACGTTTTCTTTCCATAACGCCCACTATACTTGAATCCAAAGACTAATCTTATGCATTCAATAAAAACGCTAATGCTCTGTTTTATTTTCAGAATGTCTCGTTTTGTTTTTTACCAAAACACTAACCCTATCTTTCAAAACCATAATCTTTTCATTTTCTTTCGTCAAGTATCTTATCTTTCGGTCAAACAAGAATCATATTTTTTCTGTTCTTAATAACTTCTATCTGTACATATTTAATCAAAACCCTAATCTTATGTTTTCTAATAGTAATATCTCGTAATTTTCAATTTTGAATCGAAACCCTAATCTTTGTTATAATTTTAAAATGACTCGTATTTTTGAACCAAGAAAAAAAAGCCTTTCTTTTCCTTTTGGAATACCTACTATTTTTTAATCTAAACCGTAATCTTATGTTTTCTAATAGTAATATCTCGTAATTTTCAGTTTTGAATCGAAACCCTAATCTTTGTTATAATTTTAAAATGACTCGTATTTTTGAACCAAGAAAAAAAAGCCTTTCTTTTCCTTTTGGAATACCTACTATTTTTTAATCTAAACCCTAATCTTATGTTTTCTTATCGTAGTGTCACCTTTCTTTAATAAAACCTCGATCAAATGTTTTTTTTCGTAATGCCTACTATACTTGAATCCAAAGCCTAATCTTTTGCATTCAATCAAAACGCTAATGCTTTGTTTTATTTTCGTAATGTCTCGTATTGTTTTTAATCAAAACACTAACCCTATTTTTCAAAACCATAATCTTTTCATTTTCTTTCGTCAAGTATCTTATCTTTCGGTCAAACATGAATCATATTTTTTCTGTTCCTAATAACTTCTATCTGTACATATTTAATCAAAACCCTAATCTTATGTTTTCTAATAGTAATATCTCCTAATTTTCAGTTTTGAATGAAAACCCAAATCTTTATTATAATTTAAAATAAGTCGTATTTTTGAACCAAGAAACCAAAGCCTTTATTTTTCTTTTGGAATACCTACTATTTTTGAATCTAAACCATAATCTGATGTTTTCTTATGATAGTGTCACCTTTCTTTAACAAAAACCTCGATCATATGTTTTCTTTTCGTAATGACCACTATACTTGAATCAAAAGCCTAATCTTGTGCATTCAATCAAAACCCTAATGCTTTGTTTTATTTTCGTAATGTCTCGTTTTGTTTTTAATCAAAATACTAACCGTATCTTTCAAAACCATAATCTTTTCCTTTTCTTTCGTAAAGTCTCCTATCTTTAGTTAAAAACTAGGATTCTATGTTTCTTTTTATTCTTGACTTCTATATGTATGTATTTTATCAAAACACTAATCCTATGTTTTCTTATAGTAGTATCTCATAATTTTAAGTCTTGAATAAATATCCTCGTCTTTGTTGTCATTTTAAAATAACTCATATTTTTTGAACCAAGACCCCAAACCCATTCTTTTTCTTTCAGAAAAGCTACTATTTTCACTCAAAACACTAATCCTAAGTTTTCATTTGGTAGTGTCACCTTTTTTTTAATAAAAACCTTGATCATATGTTTTCTTTCCGTAACGCCTACTATACTTAAATCAAAAGCCTAATCTTCTGCTTTCAATCAAAACACTAATACTTTGTTTTATTTTCAAAATGTCTCGTTTTGTTTTTAATCAAAACACAAACCCTATCTTTCAAAACCATAATCTTTTCCTTTTCTTTCGTAAAATATCTTATCTTTCGGTCCAAACAAAAATCATACTATTTCTTTTCTTATAACTTCTATCTGTACGTATTTAATCAAAACCCTAATCTTATGTTTTCTTATATTAATATCTCCTAATTTTCAGTTGTGAATGAAAACCCTAATCTTTGTTATAATTTTAAAATGACTCGTATATTTCAACCAAGAAACGAAAGCCTTTCTTTTCCTTTCGGAATACCTACTATTTTTTAATTTAAACCCTAATCTTATGTTTTCTTGTGGTAGTGTCACCTTTCTTTAATAAAAACCTCGCTCATATGTTTTTCTTTTTCTTAACGCCCACTATACTTGAATCAAAATCCTAATCTTAGGCATTCAATGAAAACCCTGATGCTTTGTTTTATTTTCAGAATGTCTCGTTTTGTTTTTAATCAAAATACTAATCCTATCTTTCAAAACCATAATCTTTTCCTTTTCTTTCGTAAATTCTCCTATATTTCGTTCAAAACTAGAGTCCTATGTTTCCTTTTCTTCATAACTTCTATATGTATGTATTTTATCAAAATACTAATATTATGTTTTCTTATATTAGTATCTCCTAATTTTCAGTTTTGAATAAATATCCTCGTCTTTGTCGTCATTTTGAAATAACTCGTATTTTTGAACCAAGACCCAAACTCTTTCTTTTTCTTTTGGAATACCTACTATTTTTCAATCAAAACACTAATTCTAAGTTTTCATATGGTAGTCTCACCTTTGTTTTAATCAAAACCTTGATCATATGTTTTCTTTCCAAAAAGCCTAATATAGTTAAACCAAAAGCATAATCTTCTGCTTTCAATCAAAACACTAATACTTTGTTTTATTTTCGAAATGTCTCATTTTGTTTTTAATCAAAACACTAACCATATCTTTCAAAACCATAATCTTTTCCTTTTCTTTCATAAAGTATCTTATCTTTCGGCCCAAACAAGAATCGTATTATTTCTTTTCTTAATAACTTCTATCTGTACGTATTTAATCAAAACCCTAATCTTATGTTTTCTAATAGTAATATCTCCTAATTTTCAGTTTTGAATGACAACCCTAATCTTTGTTATAATTTTAAAATGACTCGTATATTTGAACCAAGAAACAAAAGCCTTTCTTTTTCCTTTTGGAATAACTACTATTTTTTAATTTAAACCCTAATCTTATGTTTTCTTGTAGTAGTGTCACTTTTCTTTAATAAAAACCTAGATTAAATGTTTTCTTTTCATAACGCCCACTATACTTGAATCCAAAGACTAATCTTATGCATTCAATAAAAACGCTAATGCTTTGTTTTATTTTCGGAATATCTCGTTTTGTTTTTAATCAAAATACTAACCCTAACTTTCAAAACCATAATTTTTCCTTTCCTTTCGTAAAGGCTCCTATCTTTCGGTCAAAACTAGAGTCCTATGTTTCCTTTTATTCATAACTTCTATATGTTTGTATTTTATCAAAACACTAATCTTATGTTTTCTTATAGTAGTATCTCTTAATTTTCAGTTTTGAATAAATATCTTCGTCTTTGTTGTCATTTTAAAATAACTCGTATTTTTTAACCAAGACCCCAAACCCTTTTCTTTTCTTTCATAATGTCTCATTTTGTTTTTAATCAAAACACTAACCCTATCTTTCAAAACCATAATCTTTTCCTTATCTTTCATAAAATATCTTATCTTTCGGTCCAAACAAGAATCGTATTTTATCTTTTTTAATAACTTCTATATGTATGTATTTAATCAAAACCATAATTTTATGTTTTCTAATAGTAATATCTCCTAGTTTTCAGTTTTGAATGAAAACCCTAATCTTTGTTATCATTTTAAAATGACTCGTATTTTTGAACCAAGAAACCAAAGCCTTTCTTTTCCTTTCGGAATACCTACTATTTTTTAATCTAAACCCTAATCTTATGTTTTCTTATGGTAGTGTCACCTTTCTTTAATAAAAACCTCGATCATATGTTTTCTTTTCGTAATGCCCACTATACTTGAATCAAAAGCCTAATCTTATGCATTCAAGCAAAACCCTAATGCTTTGTTTTATTTTCAGAATGCCTCCTTTTATTTTTAATCAAAATATTAACCATATCTTTCAAAACCATAATCTTTTCCTTTTCTTTCGTAAAATCTCCTGTCTTTCGGTCAAAACTAGAATCCTATGTTTCCTTTTTTTCATAACTTCTATATGTGTGAATTTTATCAAAACACTAATCTTATGTTTTCTTATATTAATATCTCCTAATTTTCAGGATTGAATAAATATCCTCGTCTTTGTTGTTGTTTTAAAATAACTTGTATTTTTGAACCAAAACATCAAACCCTTTCTTTTTCTTTCGGAATACCTACTATTTTTTAATCAAAACACTAATCCTAAGTTTTCTTATGGTAGTGTCACCTTTTTTTTAATCATAACTTTGATCATATGTTTTCTTTCCATAATGCCTACTATACTTGAATCAAAACCCTAATCTTCTTATTTCAATCAAAACACTAATACTTTGTTTTATTTTCGGAAGATCTCATTTTGTTTTTATTCAAAACACTAACCATATCTTTCAAAACAATAATCTTTTCTTTTTCTTCGGTAAAGTATCTTATCTTACGGTCCAAACAAGAATCCTATTTTTTCTTTTCTTAATAACGTCTATCTATATGTATTTAATGAAAACCCAAATCTTATGTTTTCTAATAGTAATATCACCTAATTTTTAGTATTGAATGAAAACCCTAGTTTTTGTTATCATATTAAAATGACTCGTATTTTTGAACAAAGAAACCAAAGTGTTCCTTTTTCTTTCGGAATACCTACTATTTTTGAATCAAAACCCTAATCTTAAGTTTTGTAATAGTAATATCTCCTGATTTTCAGTTTTAAATGAAAAACCCTAATCTTTGTTCTCATTTTAAAATGAATCGTATTTTTGAAAAAAGAAACCAAAGCCTTTTTTTTTCTTTCGGAATACCTACTATTTTTGAATCTAAACACTAATCCTAAGTTTTCCGATGGTAGTGTCATCATTCTTTAATAAAAACCTCGATCATATGTTTTTTTTCGTAACGCCCTCTATACTTTAACCAAAAGATTAATCTTATCCATTCAATCAAAACCCTAATGCTTTGTTTTATTTTTGAAATGTCTCGTTTTGTTTTTAATCAAAACACTAACCCAATCTTTCAAAACCATAATCTTTTCCTTTTAATTCGTAAAGTATCTTATCTTTCGCTCCAAACAAGAATCCTATTTTTTCTTTTCTTAATAATTTCTATCTATACGTATTTAATCAAAACACAAATCTTATGTTTTCTAATAGTAATATCTCCTAATTTTCAGTTTTAAATGAAAACCCTAGTTTTTGTTATCATGTTAAAATGACTCGTATTTTTGAACCAAGAAACCAAAGCCATTCTTTTCCTTTCGGAATACCTGTTATTTTTTAATCTAAATCCTAATCTTATGTTTTCTTATGGTAGTGTCACCTTTCTTTAATAAAAACCTCGATCATATGATTTCTTTTTGTAACGCCCACTATACTTGAATCAAAATCCTAATCTTATGCATTCAAACAAAACCCTAATGCTTTGTTTCATTTTCGGAATGTCACGTTTGTTTTTAATGAAAACACTAACCCTATCTTTCAAAATCAAAATCTTTTCTTTTTCTTTCGTAAAGTATCTTATCTTTCGGTCCAAATAAGAATCCTATTTTTTTCTTTTCTTTATAACTTCTATCTTTACGTATTTAATCAAACCCTAATCTTATGTTTTCTAATAGTAATATCTCCTAATTTTCAGTTTTGAATGAAAACCCCAATCTTTGTTATAATTTTAAAATTACTCGTATTTTTGAACCAAGAAATCAAAGTCTTTCTTTTCCGTTCCGAATACCTGCTATTTTTGAATCAAAACCCTAATCTTATGTTTTTCTTATGGTAGTGTCACCTTTCTTTAATAAAAACCTCGATCATATGTTTTCTTTGCGTAACGCCCACTATACTTGAATCAAAATCCTAATCTTATGCATTCATTCAAAACACTAATGTTTTGTTTTATTTTCAGAATATCTCATTTTGTTTTTAATCAAAATACTAACCCTAACTTTCAAAACCATAATTTTTCCTTTTCTTTCGTAAAGGCTACTATCTTTCGGTCAAAACTAGAGTCCTACGTTTCCTTTTTTTCATAACTTCTATATGTTTGTATTTTATCAAAACACTAATCTTATGTTTTCTTATAGTAGTATCTCTTAATTTTCAGTTTTGAATAAATATCTTCGTCTTTGTTGTCATTTTAAAATAACTCGTATTTTTGAACCAAGACCCCAAACCCTTTTCTTTTCTTTCGGAATGTCTCATTTTGTTTTTAACCAACATACTAACCCTATCTTTCAAAACCATAATCTTTTCCTTTTCTTTCTTAAAGTATCTTATTTTTCGGTCCAAACAAGAATCGTATTTTTTGTTTTCTTAATAACTTCTATATGTATGTATTTAATCAAAACCATAATTTTATGTTTTCTAATAGTAATATCTCCTACTTTTCAGTTCTGAATGAAAACCCTAATCTTTGTAATCATTTTAAAATGACTCGTATTTTTGATCCAAGAAACCAAAGCCTTTCTTTTCCTTTCGGAATACCTATTATTTTTTAATCTAAACCCTAAACTTAAGTTTTCTTTTGGTAGTGTCACCTTTCTTTAATAAAAACCTCGATCATATGTTTTCTTTTCGTAACGCCCACTATACTTGAACCAAAAGCCTAATCTTCTGCATTCAAACAAAACCCTAATGCTTTGTTTTTTTTTCGGAATGTCTCGTTTTGTTTTTAATCAAAACACTAACCCTATCTTTCAAAACCATAATCTTTTCCTTTTCTTTCGTAAAGTATCTTATCTTTCGTTCCAAACAAGAATCGCATTTTTTCGTTTCTTAATAACTTCTATATGTTTGTATTTAATCAAAACCATAATTTTATGTTTTCTAATAGTAATATCTCCTAGTTTTCAGTTTTGAATGAAAACCCTAATCATTGTTATCATTTTAAATTAACTCGTATTTTTTAACCAAGAAACCAAAGCCTTTCTTTTCCTTTCGGAATACCTAATATTTTTGAATCTAAACCCTAATCTTATGTTTTCTTATGGTAGTGTCACCTTTCTTTAATAAAAACCTCGATCATATGTTTTCTTTTCGTAACGCCCACTATACTTGAATCAAAAGCCTAATCTTATGCATTCAATCAAAACCCTAATGCTTTGTTTTATTTTCAGAATGTCTCCTTTTATTTTTAATCAAAATATTAACCCTATCTTTCAAAACCATAATCTTTTCCTTTTCTTTCGTAAAATCTCCTATCTTTCGGTCAAAACTAGAATCCTATGTTTCCTTTTTTTCATAACTTCTATATGTATGAATTTTATCAAAACACTAATCTTATGTTTTCTTATAGTCATATCTCCTAATTTTCAGGATTGAATAAATATCCCCGTCTTTGTTGTCGTTTTCAAATAACTTGTATTTTTGAACCAAGACATCAAACCCTTTTTTTTCTTTCGGAATACCTACTATTTTTTAATCAAAACACTAATCCTAAGTTTTCTTATGGTAGTGTCACCTTTTTTTTAATCAAAACTTTGATCATATGTTTTCTTTCCATAACGCCTACTATACTTGAATCAAAACCCTAATCTTCTGGTTTCAATCAAAACACTAATACTTTGTTTTATTTTCGGAAGATCTCATTTTGTTTTTATTCAAAACACTAACCCTATCTTTCAAAACCATAATCTTTTCTTTTTCTTCGGTAAAGTATCTTATCTTTCGGTCCAAACAAGAATCCTATTTTTTCTTTTCTTAATAACTTCTATCTATATGTATTTAATCAAAACCCAAATCTTATGTTTTCTAATAGTAATATCTCCTAATTTTTAGTATTGAATGAAAACCCTAGTTTTTGTTATCATATTAAAATGACTCGTATTTTTGAACAAAGAAACCAAAGTGTTCCTTTTTCTTTCGGAATACCTACTATTTTTGAATCAAAACCCTAATCTTAAGTTTTGTAATAGTAATATCTCCTGATTTTCAGTTTTAAATGAAAAACCCTAATCTTTGTTCTCATTTTAAAATGAATCGTATTTTTGAAAAAAGAAACCAAAGCCTTTTTTTTCTTTCGGAATACCTACTATTTTTGAATCTAAACACTAATCCTAAGTTTTCCGATGGTAGTGTCATCATTCTTTAATAAAAACCTCGATCATATGTTTTTTTTTCGTAACGCCCACTATACTTTAACCAAAAGATTAATCTTATCCATTCAATCAAAACGCTAATGCTTCGTTTTATTTTTGAAATGTCTCGTTTTGTTTTTAATCAAAACACTAACCCAATCTTTCAAAACCATAATCTTTTCCTTTTCTTTCGTAAAGTATCTTATCTTTCGCTCCAAACAAGAATCCTATTTTTTCTTTTCTTAATAACTTCTATCTATACGTATTTAATCAAAACACAAATCTTATGTTTTCTAATAGTAATATCTCCTAATTTTCAGTTTTAAATGAAAACCCTAGTTTTTGTTATCATATTAAAATGACTCGTATTTTTGAACCAAGAAACCAAAGCCATTCTTTTCCTTTCGGAATACCTATTATTTTTTAATCTAAACCCTAATCTTATGTTTTCTTATGGTAGTGTCACCTTTCTTTAATAAAAACCTCGATCATATGATTTCTTTTTGTAACGCCCACTATACTTGAATCAAAATCCTAATCTTATGCATTCAAACAAAACCCTAATGCTTTGTTTCATTTTCGGAATGTCACGTTTGTTTTTAATAAAAACACTAACCCTATCTTTCAAAATCATAATCTTTTCTTTTTCTTTCGTAAAGTATCTTATCTTTCGGTTCAAATAAGAATCCTATTTTTTTCTTTTCTTTATAACTTCTATCTTTACGTATTTAATCAAACCCTAATCTTATGTTTTCTAATAGTAATATCCCCTAATTTTCAGTTTTGAATGAAAACCTTATTCTTTGTTATCATTTTAAAATGAGTCTTATTTTTTAACCAAGAAACCAAAGCATTTCTTTTCCTTTCGGAATACCTACTATTTTTGAATCTAAACCCTAATCTTAAGTTTTCTTATGGTAGTGTGGCCTTTCTTTAATAAAAACCTCGATCATATGTTTTCTTTTCGTAACGCCTACTATACTTGAATCAAAAGCCTAATCTTTTGCTTTCAATCAAAACACTAATACTTTTTTTTTAATTTTCGGAATGACTCGTTTTGTTTCTAATCAAAACACTAACCCTCTCTTTCAAAACCATAATCTTTCCTTTTCCTTTCGTAAAGTATCTTATCTTTCGGTCCAAACAAAAATCCTATTTTTTCTTTTCTTTGTAACTTCTATCTTTACGTATTTAATCAAAACCCTAATCTTATGTTTTCTAATAGTAATATCTCCTAATTTTTAGTTTTGACACTTATTTTTGAGATGACTTGTATTTTTTAACCAAAGAACCAAAGCCTTTCTTTTCCTTTCGGAAGACCTATTATTTTTTAATCAAAACTATAATCCTAGTTTTTATTATTGTAGTGTCACCTTTGTTTAATAAAAACCTCGATCATAAGTTTTCTTTTCGTAACACCCACTATACTTGAATCAAAATCCTAATCTTATGCATTCAATCAAAACCCTAGTGCTTTGTTTTATTTTCGAATTGTCACGTTTGTTATTTATGAAAACACTAACCCTATCTTTGAAAACCATAATCTTTTCTTTTTCTTTCGTAAAGTCTCCTATCTTTCGGTCAAAACTAGAATCCTATGTTTCCTCTTTTTAATAACTTCTATCTGTTTATATTTAATCAAAATCCTAATCTTGTGTTTTTTTATAGTAATGTCTCCTAATTTTCAGTTTTGAATGAAAACTGTATTCTTTGTTGTCATTTTAAAATGACTTATATTTTTTAACCAAGACGCCCAACTCTTTTTTTACTTTCGGAATACCTACTATTTTTGAATCAAAACACTAATCCTAAGTTGTCTTATGGTAGTGACACATTTCTTTAATCAAAACCTTGATAAAATGTTTTCTTTTCATAATGCCTACTATACTTGAATCAAAAGCTTAATCTTCTGCTTTCATTCAAAACACTAATACTTTGTTTTTTTTCGGAATGTCTCATTTTTTTCTTAATCAAAACACTAACCCTATCTTTCAAAACCCTAATCTTATGTTTTCTAATAGTAATATCTCCTAATTTTCAGTTTTGAATGAAAACCCTTGTCTTTATTGTCATATTGAAATGACTCGTATTTCTGAACCAAAAAACCAAAGCCTTTCTTTTCCTTTCGGAATACCTACTATTTTTGAACCAAAACTCTAATCATAATTTTTTTTATGCCAGTGTCACCTTTCTTCAATCAAAACCTTGATCATATGTTTTTTTTCGTAACGCCTACTATACTTGAATCCAATGTCTAATCTTATACTTTCAATCAAAACCCGTAGCTTTGTTTAATTTTCGGAATGTCTAGCTTTTATTTTTTATCAAAACACTAACTCCATCTATCAAAACCATAATCTTTTCCTTTTCTTTGGTAAAGTCTCCAATCTTTCGGTCAAAACAAGAATACTATGTTTCCTTTTCTTCATAACTTCTATATGTATGTATTTTATCAAAAACCTATTCTTATGTTTTCTTATAGTAATATCTTATAATTTTCAGTTTTGACTAAAAACCCTCATCCTTCTTTTCATTTTAAAATGACTCGTATTTTTAAACCAAGACCCCAAATCCTTTCTTTTTCTTTCGGAATACCTACTATTTTTTAATCAAAACCCTAATCCTAAGTTTTCTTATGGTTGTGTCACCTTTCTTTAATAAAAACGTCGATCATATGCTTTCTTTTCATAACGCCAACTATATTTGAATCAAAAGCCTAATCTTATGCTTTCAATCAAAACCCTAATGCTTTGTTTTATTTTCAAAATGTTAGGTTTTGTTTTTAATCAAAACACTGACCATATCTTTCAAAACCATAATCTTTTATTTTTCTTTCGAAAAGTATCTTATCTTTCGTTCAAAACAAGAATCCTATGTTTCCTTTTCTTCATAACTTCTATATGTATGTATTTTATCAAAACCGTAATCTTATGTTTTCTTATAGTAATATCTCCTAATTTTCAGTTTTGAATAAATACCCTCGTCTTTGTTTTCATTTTAAAATGACTCATATTTTTGAACCAAGACCCCAAACCCTTACTTTTTCTTTCGGAATACCAACTATTTTTGAATCAAAACTCTAATCCTAAGTTTTCTTATGGTAGTGTCACCTTTCTTTAATCAAAACCATGATCATATGTTTTATTTTCGTAATGCCTACTATACTTGAATCCAAAGTCTAATCTTATACTTTCAATCAAGACCCTAATGGTTTGTTTAATTTTCGGAATGTCTAGCTTTTGTTTTTAGTCAAAACACTAACCCTATCTTTCAAAACCATAATCTTTTCCTTTTCTTTAGTAAGGTCTCGCATCTTTCAGTCAAAACAAGAATCCTATGTTTCCTTTTCTTAATAACTTCTATCTTAATGTATTCAATCAAAACCCTAATTGAAGTGGACATCAAGGCTAAGGATCCAATTCAAGTCCCAACAGGACCCGTGGCGAGGGCTCGAGCTAGAAGATTTAAAGAGGAGCTTAGCAACTTGGCATGGAGAATTCTACAACAGGAAGAAAGCGTGATCACTACTGATGTTGAACAAAAGCTAGTCCCACTCATCCAAGCCGATTCCACAAAGACACTTGATGAAGATTTGGTTTCCATAAGTTTGATGAAGATTTGGTTGTCATTTATTTTTGAGTTTAATATGTGAACTAGAGTCTTTTGTAATTGTCTAGTCTTGCTGGGTTTTGTGGACCTTTGGGCCAAAGTTGCTCTTTAGTTGGTTGTTTCTTTATTTTAACTTTAAGGGTAGTTTTGAACTTTCACTTCTTAGAAGTTTTCTAGGGTTTTATGCTATATATAGCCCCTTGTAGCAGCCATGAAACACAACTTTGATCTATGAGTATTTGTGAGGTTTTCTTCTTGTTTTCTTGAAGAGACTTTTTAAGAACTTATCAAGGGTTTTCCTTGTGGCGTTCAAACCGACTTATGAATTGAATTTTCATCTCCTTTTGTGGCGTCATCCCCTTACCGAGTTTTGTGCTTCGCTAAGCATTGGGTCGAGGTTTTCCAGCCCTTCTTCTTGAATCCTTTGGCTTTTCTTCTTTGTGCCAAATTTGTTACGGGTTTCGTCACAATCGTTGGCGAGGTTCGTATCAGAATGTCTTGTTTTGTTTTTAATCAAAACACTAACCCTACCTTTCAAAACAATAATCTTTTCCTTTTCTTTCGTAAAGTCTCCTATCTTTTGGTCTAAACAAGAATCCTATGTTTCCTTTGCTTAATAACTTCTATCTGTATGTATTTAATCAAAACTCTAATCTCATGTTTTCTAATAGTAATATCTCCTAATTTTCAGTTTTAAATGAAAACCCTAGTCTTTGTTATAATTTTAAAATTACTCGTATTTTTGTACCAAAACCCCAAAGCCTTTCTTTTCCTTTCAGAATACCTACTATTTTTTAATCAAAATCCTAATCCTAAGTTTTCTTATTGTAGTATCACTTTTATTTAATCAAAACCTTGATCATATGTTTTATTTTCGTAAGGCCCACTATTTTTGAATCAAAAGCCTAATCTTATGTTTTCAATCAAAACACTAATACTTTGTTTTATTTTCGAAATGTCTCGTTTTGTTTTTAAGCAAAAACACTAACCCTGCCTTTCAAAACCATAATCTTTTCCTTTTCTTTACTAAAGTCTCCTATTTTTCAATTAAAACAAGAATCCTATGTTTCCTTTTCTTAATAACTTCTATCTGTATGTATTTAATCAAAACCCTAATCTCGTGTTTTCTAATATTAACATCCCGTAATTTTCAGTTTTAAATGAAAACCCTAGTCATTGTTATCATTTTAAATTTACTCGTATTTTTTAACGAAGACCCCAAAGCCTTTCTTTTCCTTTCAGAATACCTACTATTATTGAATTAAAACCCTAATCCTAAGTTTTCTTATTGTAGTGTCACCTTTCTTTAATCAAAACCTTGATCATATGTTTTTTTTCGTAACGCCGACTATACTTTTATCAAAAGCCTAATCTTCTGCTTTCAATCAAAACCCTAATGCTTTATTTTATTTTCGGAATATCTCGTTTTGTTTTTTTATCCAAAAACTAACATTATTTTTTCAAACCATAATCTTTTCTTTTTTTTCTTTCGTAAAGTCTTGTATCTTGCCTTCAAAACAAGAATCCTATGTTTTCTTTCCTTAATAGCTTCTATCTGTATGCACTTAATCAAAACCCTAATCTTATTTTTTCTTATAGTAATATCTTCTAATTTTGAGTTTTAAATGAAAACCCTACTCTTTGTTGTAATTTAAAAATGACTCATATTTTTGAAACAAGACCTCCAACTCCTTCTTTTCCTTCCAGAATACCTACTATTTTTGAATCAAAACCCTAATTCTAAGTTTTCTTATTGTAGTGTCAAATTTTTTTAATCAAAACCTTGATCATATATTTTCTTTTCGTAACGCCTATTATTTTTGAATCAAAAGCCTAATCTTATGCTTTAAATCAACACCCTAATGCTTTGTTTTATTTTCGGAATGTCTCGTTTTGTTTTTAATCAAAACACAAACCCTAATTTTCAAAACCACAATCTTTTCGTTTTCTTTAGTAAAGTCTAGTATCTTTCGCTCAAAACAAGAATATTATGTTTCCTTGTCTTAATAACTTCTATCTGTATGTATTTAATCAAAACCCTAATCTCATGTTTTCTAATAGTAATATCTCCTAATTTTCAGTTTTAAATGAAAACCCTAATCTTTGTTATCATTTTAAAATAACTTGTATTTTTGAACCAAGACCCCAAAGCCTTTCTTTTTCTTTCAGAATACCTACTATTTTTGAATCAAAACCCTAATCCTAAGTTTTCTTATTGTAGTATCACATTTTTTTAATCAAAACCTTGATCATATGTTTTATTTTCATAACGCCTACTATTTTTGAATCAAAAGCCTAATCTTATGTTTTCAATCAAAACGCTAATGCCTTGTTTTATTTTCAGAATGTCTCGTTTTGTTTTTAATCAAAACACTAACCCTGCCTTTCAAAACCATAATCTTTTCCTTTTCTTTAGTAAAGTCTCATATCTTTCGGTCAAAACAAGAATTCTATGTTTCTTTTTCTTAATAACTTCTATCTGTATGTATTTAATCAAAACCCTAATCTCGCATTTTCTAATAGTAACATCGCCTAATTTTCAGTTTTAAATGAAAATCCTAGTCTTTGTTATCATTTTAAATTTACTCATATTTTTGAACCAAGACCCCAAAGCCTTTCTAAGTTTTAAAATGACTCATATTTTTGAAACAAGACTTCAAACCCCTTCTTTTCCATTCAGAATACCTACTATTTTTGAATCAAAACCCTAATTCTAAGTTTTCTTATTGTAGTGTCACCTTTTTTAATCAAAACCTTGATCATATGTTTTCTTTTCGTAACCCTTATTATTTTTGAATCAAAAGTCTAATTGATGTGGACATCAAGGCTAACGATCCAATTCAAGTCCCGACAGGACCAGTGACGAGGGCTCGAGCTACAAGATTTAAAGAGGAGCTTAGCAACTTGGCATGGAGAATTCTACAACAGGAAGAGAGTGTGATCACTACTGATGGTGAACAAAAGCTAGTCCTACTCATCCAAGTCAATTCCACTTAGACGCTTTAAGAAGATTTGGTTGTCATTTGTTTTGAGTTTAATATGTGAACTATAGTCTTTTGTAATTGCCTAGTCTTGCTGGGTTTTGTGGGCCTTTGGGCTGAAGTTGCTCTTTAGTTGGTTGTTTCTTTTTTTTTATCTTTAAGGGTAGTTTTGAACTTTTACTTCTTAGAAGTTTTCTAGGGTTTTGGGCTATATATATAGCCACTTGTAGGAGCCATAAAACACAACTTTGATCTATGAGTATTTGTGAGGTTTTCTTCTTGTTTTCTTGAAGAAACTTTTTAAGAACTTATCAAGGATTTTCCTTGTGGCGTTCAAACAGACTTATCAATTGGATTTTTATCTCCTTTTGTGGCGTCATCCCCTTACGAAGTTCGTGCTTCGCTAAGCATTGGGTCGAGGTTTTCCATCCCTTCTTCTTGAATCCTTTGGCTTTTCTTCTTCGTGCCAAATTTGTTTCGGGTTTCGTCACAATCGTTGGCCAGGTTCGTATCAGTTGGTACCAGAGCTAAGTTCATCCTTTCGACCTATCTTCTATTGATTTCTGTTCATTTCTCTTACAAAAAAAAATTGCATCTAGATCTAGGGTTTCATTGATTGAAGTCTCATATTTTGTTCTTGCTTTGAGAGAGGCATTTCTTTCTTTTATGAGTTCCTTTTTATTGATTCCGAAATTACAAAATAGTTTGTGAAGATTTGAGTTTGTGGAAATTGAAGAACTGAGTTTCTAAAAAAAACGAAAAAAAAGAAGAAGGAAAAAGAAAAAAGAAAAAAAAAGAGTAGAAAAAAGGAAAGAAGAATAAAATAAATAAAATAAAAAAATTTCTTGATTTAGTTCGATTTGATTTGCCATTCTTGAATTGCCAAAATTTCTTGATTTGGTTAGATTTGAATTGCCATTCTTGAATTGCCAAAATTTCTCGATTAGGTTAGATTTGAATTGCCAAAATTTCTTAATTTGATTCGATTTGAATTGGAAATCTTAAGTTGCCAAAATTTCCTGATTTGTTTCTGTTTGAATTGCCAAAAAAATCTAGCCCATTTCCTGAATTGCCAAAATTTCAGCCCATTTCCAAGAAAACAAATCTTCGATCCATTTTGGTTTGTTTTGGTTTGAACCCTTTGATGATGGTTTTTAATTAGTTTTGAAAGAACTCAAAGAAGAAAACGAGTGGAAAAAGGCAGCGAGGTGAGATCATTTTAGGGTAAAAACCAAATTGAATTGAGTGATACACGAGTGAATTTGAGTGAATTATTTCTTGGAGTGAACTACGTGAGTTTTGTGGGGAGGGTAATTTTTTTATCTATCATTGCTTTGCAGGTTTTTCCATCATGTCTCAAATTCTGGAGCGAAACACAAGCGAGGAGAGTACCCCTCCAACTATTCCGAAATTTGCAAGTGCAAGTTATAATTGGGGAAATAAGAAGGATGATGAGGGCGGAACTTGAGCAAATACATGAGAGGTTGGATAGAGTTGAAGAGGGAGCACAACGAGGACAGCCACCGGTTGTTCCAAACCTCCCAAGGAGGAATAGGGTACCCTAACGGGGAGTTGAAGGTGTGGGGGCGTTTGAAGTGGAAAATTTTGATGAAGACTTTGATAGGATATCAACAGGCAGCCCTACGAGATATGGTCGGGATAGAGACGCTCGGAATCGGGTAGACAATAACTTGGGTAGTATCAAGATGTGGATTCCGGCATTTCAAGGAAAACGTGATCCCGAAGCATACCTTGAATGGGAGAAGAAGATGTAGTTGGTTTTCGATTTTCACAATTACTCCGAATTGAAGAAGGTAAAACTTGCCGCTATTGAGTTTACTGATTATGCTATTGTGTGGTGGGATCAGTTGTGCGTCAATATGAGGCGAAATGGAGATTTGCCTATCGAGACTTGGGATGACATGAAGAGGGTGATGAGGCGTCGTTTTGTGCCATCTCATTACTACCGGGATCTATACCTTAAGCTTCAAAGTCTTCGACATGGTTACAAAAGTGTTGATGAATATTATAAAGAGATGTAGATGGCTATGATTCGGGCTAATGTAGAGGAGGATCGGGAGGCAACAATGGCAAGGTTTTTGAATGGGTTGAATAGGGAGATTGCCAACACGGTTGAGCTACATCACTATGTGGAGTTGGAAGACTTGGTGCATATGGCAATGAAGGTTGAGAGGCAACTGAAGAAGGGAAGTACAAGTGCACGTCTGAGACCCACCCCACAAAATCCTAGTGCAACACCATGGAGGTCGAATTATCCAAGGAAAGATGAAAATAACTCCAACCCCAAGGCCAAAACTGAGCAAAATTCAACCACTACTTCCACAGCTTCTCAAAGTAAGATACCCACAACTTTGTCTCATTCTAGTGAAATTAAATGTTTCAAATATCAAGGAAGAGGTCACATCGCTAGCCAATGCCTGAACAAGCGGGTTATGGTGATTCGGGAGAATGGGACAATAGATTCTGAAGACGAGAGTGAGCTAGATGACATTCCACCAATGGAGGATGATCTTTTGGGAGAAGAGGAATCTGGGGCCGAGCATGGTGAGATGCTTGGATTAGTTGCTCGGAGAGCCTTGAACTTGCACGCTAAGGTGGAGGAAGAAGAAGTGCAATGGGAGAACATCTTTTACACTCGTTGTCATGTGAAGGACAAGGTATGTAGTGTTATTATTGATGGTGGTAGTTGCACTAACATTGCTAGTTCTTCCATGGTTGACAAGCTAGGGCTCCCAACACTCAAGCACCCCTATCCATACAAGTTGCAATGCCTGAATGATAGTGGTGAAGTGCGGGTTACTAAGCAAGTTGTGGTTCCATTTCGGATTGGGAAATATGAGGATGAAGTGTTGTGTGATGTGGTACCCATGCAAGCGGGACATCTCCTTTTAGGACGGCCTTGGCAATTTGATAGACGTGTGCAACATGATGGCTTCACCAACAAGCACTCCTTCACTTTCTAACAACGAACCATCACTCTAGCTCCGATGACACCGAAACAGGTTTATGATGATCAAGTGATGATGCAAAAACTGAGTGATGAAAAGAAAATGAGAGATCAAAAGAATTTGAGTGATCACAAGAGAGTGAGTGAAGAGATGAGTAGTGGTGAGAAACAAGAGAGAAAGGCTGAATCTAGTGAGACAAAAAAGAGAGAGATGAATTCAGCCAAAGAGGGAAAATTAGAGGGAGAAAGAAATTTCTATGCAAAAACAAGTGAGGTTAAGCGAGCTTTTCTTGCAAAACGGCCGATGATTGTACTTATGTACAAGGAGGCCCTTTTAAACACTAACTAACCTGACTCTTTATTGCCTAGTGTTGTTGTTTCTATTTTGCAGGAGTTCGAGGATGTGTTTCCTGACGAGGTACCACATGGCTTACCCCTATCCGTGGAATAGAACACCAAATTGACTTTGTTCCCGGTGCTTTAATTCCAAACCGACCCACCTATAGGAGCAATCCAGAGGAAACAAAGGAACTCCAAAGGAAGTTGAAGAGTTGATGGAAAAAGGGTACGTGAGAGAAAGCATGAGTGCTTGCGTAGTTCCGGTGATTCTAGTTCCTAAGAAGGATGGAACATGGAGGATGTGTATTGATTGCCGAGCCATCAACAACATAACGATAAAGTATCGACACCCCATCCCTCGTTTAGATGATATGTTAGATGAGTTGCATGGATCTTATGTGCTTTCAAAAATTGATCTTAAGAGTAAGTATCATCAAATCCGAATGAGAAGGCGATGAATGGAAAACAACATTTAAAACTAAACATGGTTTGTATGAATGGTTAGTCATGCCATTTGGCTTAACTAATGCACCTAGTACTTTCATGCGTTTAATAAATCATGGTTTACGAACTTTCATTGGAAAATTCATTGTTGTTTATTTTGATGATGTTCTGATTTATAGTAAGAATTTGCATGATCATGCTTCGCATTTGCAATTGGTTTTGGATGTCCTTAGGAAAGAGAAATTGTATGCTAACCTCAAGAAATGTACCTTTTGCACCAATAAACTTGTTTTCCTAGGATTTGTTGTGAGTGCTACAGGTATTGAGGTTGATGAAGAAAATATCAAAGCCATCCAAGAATGACCGACCCCATCAAGTGTGAGTCACATTCGCAGCTTTCATGGACTTGCTAGCTTCTATAGGAGATTCATGAAAGATTTTAGTACCATTGCGGCACCCGTTACTGAAGTTATCAAGAAGAACATTGCATTCAAATGGGGGGCAGCACAAGAGGAAGCATTTCAGCTTATGAAACACAAACTAACTCATGCTCCCTTACTTGCTTTACCTAACTTTGCTAATACTTTTGAAATAGAATGTGATGCGTCAGGTGTCGGTATTGGTGCTATACTCAAAACTGAAAATTAGGAGATATAGAAAAGATTATGGTTTGGAAAGGTAGGGTTAGTCTTTTGATTAAAAACAGAATGAGACATTCCGAAAATAAAACAAAGCATTAGGGTTTTGATTGAAAGCATAAGATTAGGCTTTTGATTCATGTAAAGTAGGAGGCGTTACGAAAAGAAAACATACGATCAAGGGTTTGATTCAAGAAAGGTGACACTACCATAAGAAAACTTAGGATTATGGTTTTGATTAAAAAATAGTCGGTATTCCGAAAGGAAAAGAAAGGGTTTGGATTTTTGGTTAAAAAAATATAAGTCTTTTTAAAATAACAGCAAAGAATAGGGTTTTCATTCAAAACTGAAAATTAGGAGATGTTACAATAAGAAAACGTATGATTACAGTTTTGATTAAATACATATATATATAGAAGTTATTAAGAAAAGTAAACATAGGATTCTTGCTTGGACCGAAAGATAGCAGATTTTACGAAAGAAAAGAAAAGATCATGGCTTTGAAAGGTAGGGTTAGTGTTTTGATTAAAAACAAAACGTGACATTCCGAAAATAAAACAAAGTATTAGGGTTTTGTTGGAAAGCATAAGATTATGCTTTTGATTCAAGTATAGTAGGTGTTACGAAAAGAAAACATACGATCAAGGTTTTGATTAAAAAAAGGTGACATTACCATAAGAAAACCTAGGATTAGGGTTTTGATTAAAAAAATAGTAAGTATTCCGAAAGGAAAAGAAAGGGTTTGGGGTCTTGGTTCAAAAATATAAGTTATATTGAAATGACAACAAAGACTAGGGTTTTCACTCAAAACTGAAAATTAGAAGATATTACTATAAGAAAACATAAGATTATGGTTTTAATTAAATACATACAAATAGAAGTTATTAAGGAAAGAAAACATAGGATTCTTGTTTTGAACGAAAGATAGGAGACTTTACGAAAGAAAAAGAAAAGATCATGGTTTTGAAAGATAGGGTTAGGGTTAGTGTTTTGATCAAAAACAAAATGAGACATTACAAAAATAAAACAAAGCATTAGGGTTTTGATTGAAAGCATAAGATTAGGCTTTTGATTCAAGCATCGTAGGTGTTACGAAAAGAAAAACATATGATCAAGGTTTTTATTAATGCAAAGTGACACTACCATAACAAAATATAGGATAGGGTTTTGATTCAAAACTAGTAGGTATTCTGAAAGTAAAAGAAAGGGTTTGGACTTTTGGTTAAAAAATACCAGTCATTTTAAAATGACAACAAAGAATAGGATTTTCAATCAAAACTAAAAATTAGGAGATGTTATGATAAGAAAACATAATATTAGGGTTTTGATTAAATACATATATATATAGAAGTTATTAAGAAAAGAAACATAGGATTCTTGTTTTGACCAAAAGATAGGAGATTTTAGCAAAGAAAAAGGAAAGATTATGGTTTTGAAAGATACGGTTAGTGTTTTAATTAAAAAACAAAACGAGACATTCCGAAAATAAAACAAAGCATTAGGGTTTTGATTGAAAGCATAAGACTCGGCTTTTGATTCAAGCATGGAGGGCGATATGAAAAGAAAACAAATGATCAAGGTTTTGATTAAAGAAAGGTGGCACTACCATAAGAAAACTTAGGATTAGGGTTTTGATTCAAAAATAGTAGGTATTCCGAAAGGAAAAGAAAGTGTTTGGGGTTCTTGGTTAAAAAATAGAAGTCATTTTAAAAATGGCAACAAAGACTAGAATTTTCATTCAAAACTGAAAATTAGGAGATATTACTATAACAAAATATAATATTACGGTTTTGATTAAAAACATATAGATAGAAGTTATTAAGAAAAGAAACATAGGATTCTTGTTTGGACCGAAAGATAGGAGATTTTACAAAAGAAAAGAAAATATCATGGTTTTGTATGGTAGGGTTAGTGTTTGGATTAAAAACAAAACGAAACATTCTGAAAACTTAACAAAGCATTAGGGTTTTGATTGAAAGCATAATAAGATTAGGCTTTTGATTCAAGTGTAATAGGCGTTACGAAAAGAAAACATATGATCAAGGTTTTGATTAAAGAAAGGTGACACTACCATAAGAAAAATTAGTATTAGGGTTTTGATTAAAAAATAGTAGGTATTCCGAAAGGAAAAGAAATGGTTTGGGGTCTTGGTTCAAAAATACAAATTATATTGAAATGACAACAAAGAGTAGGGTTTTCATTCGAAACTGAAAATTAGGAGATATTACTATAAGAAAACATAAGATTAGGGTTTTGATTAAATACATACATAGAGAAGTTATTAAGAATAGGAAACATACGATTCTTGTTTTGACCAAAACATAGGAGACTTTACGAAAGAAAAAGAAAAGATCATGGTTTTGAAAGATAGGGTTAGTGTTTTGATTAAAAATAAAATGAGACATTCCGAAAATAAAAGAAAGCATTAGGGTTTTGATTGAAAGCATAAGATTAGGCTTTTGATTCAGGTATAGTAGGTGTTATGAAAAGAAAAACTTATGATCAACGTTTTGATTCAAGAAAGGTGACACTATCATAAGAAAACTTAGGATTATGGTTTTGATTAAAAAATAGTAGGTATTCTAAAAGGAAAAGAAAGGGTTTGGGGTCTTTGTTCAAAAAATACGAGTAATTCAAAAATAACAATGAAGACTAGTGTTTTCATTTAAAACCAAAATGATACCAACCTCGCCAACGATTGTGACGAAACCCGAAACAAATTTGGCACGAAGAAGAAAAGCCAAAGGATTCAAGAAGAAGGGATGGAAAACCTCAACCCAATGCTTATCGAAGCACGAACCTCGGTAAGGAGATGACGCCACAAAAGGAGATGAAAATCCAATTGATAAGTCGGTTTGAACGCCACAAGGAAAAACCTTCATAAGTTCTTAAAAAATTTCTTCAAGAAAACAAGAAGAAAACCTCACAAATACTCATAGATCAAAGTTGTGTTTCATCGCTGCTACAAGGGGCTATATATATAGCCTAAAACCCTAGAAAACTTCTAAGAAGTGAAAGTTCAAAACTACCCTTAAAGATAAAATAAAGAAACAACAAACTAAAGAGTAACTTCGGCCCAAAGGCCCACAAAACCCCGCAAGACTAGACAATTACAAAAGACTCTAATTCACATATTAAACTCAAAAACAAATGACAACCAAATCTTCATCAATCTTATGGAAACCAAATCTTCATCAAGTGTCTAAGTGGAATCGGCTTGGATGAGTAGGACTAGCTTTTGTTCACCATCAGTAGTGATCACGCTTTCTTCCTGTTGTAGAATTCTCCATGCCAACTTGCTAAGCTCCTCTTTAAATCTTCTCGCTCGAGCCCTCGTCACTGGTCCTGTTGGGACTTGAATTGGATCCTTAGCCTTGATGTCCACATCACAAAAATTAGGAGATATTACTATAAGAAACCCTAAGATTAGGGTCTTGATCAAATACATACAGATAGAAGTTATTAAGGAAAGAAAACATAGGATTTTTGTTTTGACCGAAAGATAGGAGACTTTAAAAAAAAACATAGAAAAGATTATGGTTTCGAAAAATAGGGTTAGTGTTTTGATTAAAAACAAAAAAAAACATTCCGAGAATAAAGCAAAGGATTAAGGTTTTGACAGAAAGCATAAGATTAGGCTTTTGATTCAAGTATAGTAGGCGTTACGAAAATAAAACATATGATCAAGGTTTTGATTAAAGAAAGGTGACACTACCATAAGAAAACTTAGGATTAGGGTTTTTATTAAAAAATAGTAGGTATTACGAAAGGAAAAGAAAGGGTTTGGTATCTTGGTTAAAAAATACTAGTCATTTTAAAATGACAACAAAGAATAGGGTTTTCATTCAAAACTGAAAATTAGGAGATATTACTATTAGAAAACATATGATTAGGGTTTTCATTAAATACATACAGATATAAGTTATTAAGAAAAGGAAACATGGGATTCTTGTTTTAACCAAAAGATAGGGGGCTTTACGAAAAAAATGAAAAGATTATGGTTTTAAAAGATAGGGTTAGTGTTTTGATTAAAAACAAAACGAGACATTCCGAAAATAAAACAAAGCTTTAGGGTTTTGATTGAAAGCATTAGATTAAGCTTTTGATTCAAGTATAGTAGGCTTTACGATAATAAAACATATGTTCAAGGTTTTGATTAAATAAAGGTGACACTACCGTAAGAAAACTTAGGATTAGGGTTTTTATTAAAAAATAGTAGGTATTATGAAAGGAAATGAAAGGGTTTGGGTTCTTGGTTAAAAAATACTAGTCATTTTAAAATGACAACAAAGAATAGGGTTTTCATTCAAAACTGAAAATTAGGAGATATTACTATTAGAAAACATATGATTAGGATTTTGATGATATTCTGATTTATAGTAAGAATTTGCATGATCATGCTTCTGATTTGCATTTGGTTTTGGGTGTCCTTAGGAAAGAGAAACTGTATGCTAACCTCAAGAAATGTACTTTTTCACCAATAAACTTGTTTTCCTAGGATTTGTTGTGAGTGCTACAGGTATTGAGGTTGATGAAAAAAAGATCAAAGCCATCCAAGAGTGGCCGACCCCATCAAGTGTGAGTCACGTTCACAGCTTTCATGGACTTGCTAGCTTGTATAGGAGATTCGTGAAAGATTTTTGTACCATTGCGGCACTCCTTACTGAAGTTATCAAGAAGAACATTGCATTCAAATATGGGGCAGCACAAGAGGAAGCATTTCAGCTTATGAAACATAAACTAACTCATGCTATCTTACTTGTTTTACCTAACTTTGCTAATACTTTTGAAATAGAATGTGATGCCTCTGGTGTAGGTATTGGTGTTGTACTCATGCAAGATGGTCCTTTTCAAGTGCTCGAGCGGATCAACGACAATGCCTACCGCCTTGATTTACCGGGTGAGTACAATGTTAGTGCTACTTTCAATGTGACTGACTTAAGTCCTTTTGATGTAGGTGGCGATTTGAGGACAAATCCTTCTCAAGAGGGGGGGAGAACGATGTGGACATCAAGGCTAAGGATCCAATTTAAGTCCCAACAAGACCAATGACGAGGGCTCGAGCTAGAAGATTTTAAGAGGAGCTTAGCAACTTGGCATGGAGAATTCTACAACAGGTAGAAAGCGTGATAACTACTGATGGTGAACAAAAGCTGGTCCTACTCATCCAAGCCGATTCCACTTAGACACTTGATGAAGATTTGGTTGTCATTTGTTTTTGAGTTTAATATGTGAACTAGAGTCTTTTGTAATTTTCTAGTCTTGCTGGGTTTTGTGGGCCTTTGGGCCGAAGTTGCTTTTTAGTTTTTTGTTTCCTTTTTTATTATCTTTAAGGGCAGTTTTGAACTTTTACTTCTTAGAAGTTCTCTAGGGTTTTGGGCTATATATATAGCCTTTGTAGTAGCCATAAAACACAACTTTGATCTATGAGTATTTGTGAGGTTTTCTTCTTGTTTTCTTGAAGAGACTTTTTAAGAACTTATCAAGGGTTTTCCTTGTGGCGTTCAAACTGACTTATCAATTGGATTTTCATCTCCTTTTGTGGCGTCATCCCCTTACCGAGGTTCGTGCTTAGCTAAGCATTGGGTCGAGGTTTTCCATCCCTTGTTCTTGAATCCTTTGGCTTTTCTTCTTCGTGCCAAATTTGTTTCGGGTTTCGTCACAATCGTTGGCGAGGTTCGTATCAGACGTTACGAAAATAAAACATATGATCAAAGTTTTGATTAAAGAAAGGTGATACAACCATAAGAAAACATAGGATTAGGGTTTTGATTCAAAAATAGTAGGTATTCCGAAAGGAAAAGAAAGGGTTTGGGGTCTTGGTTCAAAAATATTAGTTATTTTAAAATGACAACAAAGAATAGGGTCTTCATTAAAAACTGAAACTTAGGAGATATTACTATTAGAAAACATAACATTAGGGTTTTGATACATATAGAAGTTATTAAGAAAAGGAAATATATGATTCTTATTTTGACCAAAAAATAGGAGACTTTATGGAAAAAAAGAAAAGATTATAGTTTTAAAAGATAGTGTTAGTGTTTTGATGGAAAGCATAAGATTAGGCTTTTGATTCATGTATATTAGGCGTTACGAAAATAAAACATATGATCAAGGTTTTGATTAAAGAAAGATGACACTACCATAAGAAAAATTAGGACTAGAAATTTGATTAAAAAATAGTAGGTATTCCAAAAGGGAAAGAAAGGGTTTGGGTTCTTGGTTCAAAAATACTAGTCAATTTAAAATAACAACAAAGACTAGGGTTTTCACTGAAAACTGAAAATTAGGAGATATAACTATAAGAAAAACATAAGATTAGTGTTTTGATTAAATACATACAGATAGTAGTTATTAAGGAAAGAAAACACGGGATTTTTGTTTTGACCTAAAGATAGGAGACTTTACGAAGAAAAAGAAAAGATGATGGTTTGGAAAGATATGGTTAGTGTTTTGTTTAAAAACAAAACGAGACATTCTGAAAATAAAACAAAGCATTAGGGTTTTGATAGAAAGCATAAGATTAGGCTTTTGATTCATGTATAGTAGGCGTTAAGAAAAAAAAACATATGATCAAGGTTTTGATTAAAGAAATGTGACACTAAAATAAGAAAACTTAGGATTAAGGTTTTAATTAAAAAATAATAGGTATTACGAAGGGAAAAGAAAGGCTTTGGGGTCTTGATTCAAAAATACGAGTCATTTTAAAATGATAACAAAGACTTTCATTCAAAATTGAAAATTAGGAGTTATTACTATTAGAAAACATAAGATTAGGGTGTTGATTAAATACATACAAATAGAAGTTATTAAGAAAGGGAAACATAGGATTTTTGTTTGGACTGAAAGATAGGAGACTTTACGAAAAAAAAAGAAAAGATTATGGTTTAAAAAACAAAATGAGACATTCTGTAAATAAAACAAAACATTAGGGTTTTGATTGAAAGCATAAGATTAGGCTTTTGATTCATGTATAGTGGGCGTTACGAAAAGAAAAGATATGATCAAGGTTTTGATTAAAGAAAGGTGACACTACCATAAAAAAACTTAGGATTAGGGTTTTCATTCAAAAATAGAAGATATTCTGAAAGGAAAAAAAAGGGTTTGGGGTCTTTGTGAAAATACAAGTAATTTTAAAATAACAACAAAGACTAGTGTTTTCATTCAAAAACAAAAATTAGGAGATATTACTATAAGAAAACATAAGATTAGGGTTTTGATTAAATACATACAGATAGAAGTTATTATGGAAAGAAAACATAGGATTCTTGTTTTGACTGAAAGATAGGAGACTCTACGAAACAAAAGGAAAAGATTATGGTTTCGAAAGATAGGGTTTTATTAAAAACAAAATAAGACATTCCGAAAATAAAACAAAGGATTAGTGTTTTGATATAAAACATAAGATTAGGCTTTTGATTCAAGTATAGTTAGCGTTACGAAAATAAAACATACGATTAAGGTTTTGATTAAAGAAAGGTGACACTACCATAACAAAACTTAGGATTACGGTTATGATTCAAAAATACTAGGTATTCTGAAAGGAAAAGAAAGGGTTTTGGGTCTTTGTTCAAAAATAACAACAAAGACTAGTGTTTTCATTCAAAACCAATAATTAGGAAATATTACTATAAGAAAATATAAGATTAGGGTCTTGATTAAATACATACAGATAGAAGTTATTAAGAAAAGGAAACATAAAATTGTTGTTTTCAACAAAAGATAGGAGAGTTTACGAAAGAAAAAGAAAAGATTATGGATTTGAAAGATAGGTTAGTGTTTTGATTAAAAACAGAAGTAGACATTTTGAAAATAAAGCAAAGCATATTAGAGTGTTGATGGAAAGCATAAGATTAGGCTTTTGATTCAAGTATAGTAGCCGTTACGAAAAGAAAACATATGATCTAGGTTTTGATTAAAGAAAGGTGACACTACCATAAGAAAATTTAGGATTGAGGTTTTGATTAAAAAATAGTAGGTTTTCCGAAAGGAAAAGAAAGGGTTTGGGGTCTTGGTTAAAAAAATATGAGTAATTTTAAAACGACAACAAATACTATTATTTTAATTCAAAACAGAAAATTAGAAGATTAACTATAAGAAAACATAATATTAGGGTTTTGATTAATTACACATAGATAGAAGTTATTAAGAAAAGGAAACATAGGATTCTTCTTTGGACCGAAAGATAGGAGACTTTACGAAAGAAAAAGAAAAGATTATAGTTTTGAAAGATAGGGTTAGTGTTTTGATTAAAAAAAAATGAGACATTCCGAGTATAAAAAAAAGCATTAGGGTGTTGACTGAAAGTATAAGATTAGGCTTTTGATTCAAGTATAGTAGGCGTTACGAAAGGAAAACATAAGATCAAGGTTTTGATTAAAGAAAGGTGACACTACCATAAGAAAACTTAGGATTAGGGTTTTGATTCAAGAATAGTATTTATTCCGAAAGGAAAAGAAAGGGTTTGGGGTCTTGGTTCAAAAATACGAGTCATTTTAAAATGACAACAAAGACTACGGTTTTCATTCAAAACTGAAAATTAGGAGAAATTACTATAAGAAAACATAAGATTAGGGTTTTCATTAAATACATACAGATAGAAGTTATTAAGAAAAGGAAACATAGGATTCTTGTTTTGACCAAAAGATAGGAGATTTTACGAACAAAAAAAAAGGAAAAATTATGGTTTTCAAAGATAGGGTTAGTGTTTTGATAAAAAAAACAAACGAGATATTTCAAAAATAAAACAAAGTATTAGGCTTTTGATTGAAGTATAGTCGGCGTTACGAAAACAAAACATATGATCAAGGTTTTGATTAAAGAAAGGTGACACTACCATAAGAAAACATAGGATTAGTGTTTTGATTAAAAAATAGTAGATATTCCGAAAGGAAAAGAAGGGTTTAGGGTTTTGGTTAAAAAATATGAGTCATTTTAAAAATTCAAAAAAGACTAGGGTTTTCATTCAAAACTCAAAATTAGTAGATATTACTATAAGAAAAACATAAGATTTGGGTTTTGATTAAATACATACAAATAGAAGTTATTAAGGAAAGAAAACATAGGATTCTTGTTTTGATCGAAAGATATGAGACTTTACGAAAGAAAAAGAAAAGATTATGGTTTGGAAAGATAGGGTTAGTGTTTTGATTAAAAACAAAATGAGACATTCCGAAAATAAAACAAAGGATTAGGGTTTTGATGGAAAGCATAAGATTAGGCATTTGATTAAAAAATAATAGGCGTTACGAAAAAAAAAACATATGATCAAGGTTTTGATTAAAGAAAGGTGACACTACAATAAGAAAACTTAGGATTGGGGTTTTGATTAAAAAATAGTAGGTATTCTATTAGATATATTTTAAAATGATAACATAGACTAGGGTTTTCATTTAAAACTGAAAATTATTAGATGTTACTATTAGAAAACATTAGATTAGGGTTTTGATTAAATACATACAGATAGAAGTTATTAAGAAAAGGAAACATAGGATTCTTATTTTAACCGAAAGATGGTAGACTTTACGAAAGAAAAGTAAAAGATTATGGTTTTGAAAGGTAGGGTTAGTGTTTTGATTAAAAACAAAATGAGACATTCCGAAAATAAAATAAAGTATTAGGGTTTTGATTTAAAGTATAAGATTATTCTTTTGATTCAAATATATTAAGCGTTACGAAAAGAAAAAAATATGATCAAGGTTTTGATTAAAGAAAGGTGGCACTACAATAAGAAAATTTAGGATTAAGGTTTTGATTAAAAAAAGTAGGCATTCAGAAAGGAAAAGAAGGGGTTTGAGGTCTTGTTTCAAAAATATGAGTCATTTTAAAATTACAACAAATACTAGGTTTTTATTCAAAACTCAAAATTATGAGAAATTACTATAAGAAAACATAAGATTAGGGTTTTGATTAAGCATTAGGGTTTTGATTGAAAGCAGAAGATTAGTCTTTTGATTGAAGTATAGTCGGCTTTACGAAAAGAAAACATATGATCAAGGTTTTGATTAAAAAAATGTGACACTACCATAAGAAAACTTAGGATTAGTGTTTTGATTAAAAAATAATAGGTATTCCGAAAGGAAAAAAAAAAGGGTTTGGTGTCTTGGTTCAAAAATATGAGTCATTTTAAAATGACAACAAAGACGACGGTTTTCATTCAAAACTGAAAATTAGGACAAATTACTATAAGAAAACATAAGATTAGGGTTTTGATTAAATACATACACATAGAAGTTATTAAGAAAAGGAAACATAGGATTTTTGTTTTGACAGAAAGATAGGAGAATTTACGAAAGAAAAGGAAAAAATTATGGTTTTGAAAGATATGGTTAGTGTTTTGACAAAAAACAAAACGAGATAATCCGAAAATAAAACAAAGCATTAGGGTTTTGATTGAAAGCAGAAGATTAGGCTTTTGATTGAAATATAGTTTGCTTTACGGAAAGAAAACATATGATGAAGGTTTTGATTAAAAAAATGTGACACTACAATAAGAAAACTTAGGATTAGTGTTTTGACGAAAAAATAGTAGGTATTCCGAAAGGAAAAGAAAATGTTTGGGGCCTTGGTTCAAAAATACGAGTCATTTTAAAATGACAACAAAGACAACTGTTTACATTTAAAACTAAAAATTAGGAGAAATTACTATAAGTAAACATAAGATTAGGGTTTTGATTAAATACATACAGATAGAAGTTTGGGGTCTTGGTTCAAAAATATGAGTCATTTTAAAATGACAACGAAGACTACTGTTTACATTTAAAACTAAAAATTAGTGGAAATTCCGAAAATAAAACAAAGCATTAGGGTTTTGATTGAAAGCAGAAGATTAGGCTTTTGATTGAAGTATAGTCAGCATTACGAAAAGAAAACATAAGATCAAGGTTTTGATTATAGAAAGGTGACACTGCCATAAGAAAACTTAGGATTAGTGTTTTGATTCAAAAATAATAGGTATTCCGAAAGGAAAAGAAAGGGTTTGGTGTCTTGGTTCAAAAATACAAGTTATTTTAAAATGACAACAAAGACGACGGTTTTAATTCAAAACTGAGAATTAGGAGAAATTACTATAAGAAAACATAAGATTAGGGTTTGGATTAAATACATACACATAGAAGTTATTAATAAAAGGAAACATAGGATTTTTGTTTTGACAGAAAGATTCAAGACATTACTAAAGTAAAGGAAAAGATTACGGTTTTAAAAGGTAGGGTTAGTGTTTTGATTAAAAACAAAACGAGACATTCCGTAAACAAAGCAAAGCATTAGGGTTTTGATTTAAAGAATAAGATTAGGCAGTTGATTCAAATATAGTAGGCGTTACGAAAAGAAAACATATGATCAAGGTTTTGATTAAAGAAAGGTGGCACTACAATAAGAAAACTTAGTATTAGGTTTTTGATTCAAAAATAGTAGGTATTCCGAAAGGAAAAGAAGGGGTTTGTGGTATTGTTTCAAAAATATGAGTCATTTTAAAATTTCAACATACACTAGGTTTTTATTCAAAACTTAAAATTAGGAGATATTACTATAAGAAAAATAAGATTAGGGTTTTGATTAAGTATATACAGATAGAAGTTATTAAGGATAGAAAACATAAGATTCTTGTTTTGAAGGAAAGATACGAGACTTTACGAAAGAAAAAAATGAAAAGATTATGGTTCGGAAAAATGGTGTTAATTTTTTGATAAAATACAAAATGAGATATTCCGAAAATAAAACAAAGTATTAGGGCTTTGATTGAAAGCAGAAGATTAGGCTTTTGAATAAAGAAAAGCGACACTACCACAAGAAAACTTAGGATTAGGTATTCGGAAAGTAAAAGAAACGCTTTGGGGTCTTGGTTCAAAAATACGAGTTATTTTAAAATGATAACAAAGACTAGGGTTTTCATTTAAAACTGAAAATTAGGAGATGTTACTATTAGAAAACATTATTAGATTAGGGTTTTGATTAAATATATACAGATAGAAGTTATTAAGAAAAGGAAACATTGATCTGGACATCAAGGCTAAGGATCCAATTCAAGTCCCAACAGGACCAGTGACGAGGGCTCGAGCTAGAAGATTTAAAGAGGAGCTTAGCAACTTGGCATGGAGAATTCTACAGCAGGAAGAGAGTGTGATCACTACTGATGGTGAACAAAAGCTGGTCCTACTCATCCAATCCGATTCCACTTATACGCTTGATGAAGATTTGGTTGTCATTTGTTTTTGAGTTTATTATGTGAACTAGAGTCTTTTGTAATTGCTTAGTCTTGTTGGGCCTTGTGGGCCTTTGGACTAAAGTTGCTCTTTAGTTGGTTGTTTACTTTTTTTATCTTTAAGGGTAGTTTTGAACTTTTACTTCTTTGAAGTTCTCTAGGGTTTGGGCTATATATATAGCCCATGTAGCAGCCATAAAACACAACTTTGATCTATGAGTATTTGTGAGGTTTTCTTCTTGTTTTCTTGAATAAACTTTTTAAGAACTTATCAAGGGTTTTCCTTGTGGCGTTCAAACCGACTTATCAATTGGATTTTCATCTCCTTTTGTGGCGTCATCCCCTTACCGAGGTTCGTGCTTCGCTAAGCATTGGGTCGAGGTTTTCCATCCCTTATTCTTGAATCCTTTGGCTTTTCTTCTTCTTGCCAGATTTGTTTGGGGTTTCATCACAATCGTTGGCGAGGTTCGTATTAGTTGGTACCAGAGCTAAGTCTATCCTTTCGACCTATCTTCTATTGATTTTTGTTCTTTTTTTGAAAAAAAAAATTACATCAAAATCTAGGGTTTCTTTGATTGAAGTCACTCATATTTTGTTCTTTCTTTGAGAGAGGGATTTCTTTCTTTTATGAGTTCCCTTTTATTGATTACGAAATTACAAAATAGTTTGTGAAGATTTGAGTTTGTGGAAATTGAAGAACTGAGTTTCTGAAAAAAAAACGTAAAAAAAGAAGAAGAACAAGAAGAAAAAAAAACAAAGAGTAGAAAAAGGAAAGAAGAATAAAAAAAAAATAAATTTCTCTAGAGGTATTGAGGTTGCCATCCTTGAATTGCCAAAATCTCTTGATTTGGTTCGATTTGAATTGCCAATCTTTAGTTGCCATTCTTGAATTGCCAAAATTTTTTTATCTGTTTCGCTTTGAATTGCCAATCTTGAATTGCCATTCTTGATTGCCAAAATTTCTTGAGTTGCCAAAAAAAAATCCACCCCATTTCATGAATTGCCAAAATTTCAGCCCATTTCCAAGAAAACAAATCTTCGATCCGTTTTGGTTTGCTTCGATTTGAACCCTTTGATGATGGTTTTTAATTAGTTTTGAAAGAACTCAAAGAAGAAAATGAGTGGAAAAAGGCAGCGAGGTGAGATCATTTGAGGGTAAAAGCCAAATTGAATTGAGTGATACACGAGTGAATTTGAGTGAATTATTTCTTGGAGTGAACTACGTGAGTTTTGTGGTGAGGGTAATTTTTTTATCTAAGATTGCTTTGCAGGTTTTTCCATCATGTCTCAAATTCCGGAGAGAAACACAAGCAAGGAGAGTAACCCTCCAACTATTCCGAATTTACAAGTGCAAGCTATTATTGTGGAAATGAGAAGGATGATGAGGGCGAAACTTGAGCAAATACATGAGAGGTTGGATAGAGTTGAAGAGGAAGCACAACGAGGTCAACCACCGGTTGTTCCAAACCTTCCAAGGAGGAATAGGGTGCCCCAACGGGGAGTTGAAGGTGTAGGGGCGTTTGAAGTGGAAAATTTCGATGAAGACTTTGATAGGATGTCAATGGGCAGCCCTAGGAGATATGGTCAGGATAGAGACGCTCGAAATCGGGTAGACAACAACTTGGGTAGTATCAAGATGACGATTCCGGCATTTCAAGGAAAGTGTGACCCCGAAGCATACCTTGAATGGGAGAAGAAGATGGAGTTGGTTTTCAATTTTCACAACTACTCTTAAATGAAGAAGATAAAACTTGCCGCTATTGAGTTTACTGATTATGCTATTGTGTTGTGGGATCAGTTGTGCGTCAATAGGAGGTGAAGTGGAGATTTGCCTATCGAGACTTGGGATGACATGAAGAGGGTGATGAGGTGTTGTTTTGTGCCATCTCATTACTACCGGGATCTATACCTTAAGCTTCAAGGTCTTCGACAAGGTTACAAAAGTGTTGATGAATATTATAAAGAGATAGAGATGGCTATGATTTGGGCCAATGTGGAGGAGGATAGGGAGGCAACAATGGCAAGGTTTTTGAATGGGTTGAATAGGGATATTGCCAACACAGTTGACCTACATCACTATGTGGAGTTGGAAGACTTGATGCATATGACAATGAAGGTTGAGAGGCAACTAAAGAAGGGCAGTACAAGTGCACGTCTGAGACCCACCCCACAAAATCCTAGTGCAACACCATGGACGATGAATTATCCAATGAAAGATGAAAGTAACTCCAACCCCAAGGCCAAAACTGAGCAAAATTCAACCACTACTTCCACGGCTTCTCAAAGTAAGATACCCACAACTTTGTCTCGTTCTAGTGAAATTAAATGTTTCAAATGTCAAGGAAGAGGTCACATCGCTAGCCAATGCCCAAACAAGCGGGTTATGGTGATTCAGGATAATGGGACAATAGATTCTGAAGACTAGGGTGAGCTAGATGACATTCCACCATTGGAGGATGATCTTTCGGGAGAAGAGGAGTTTGGGGCAGAGCATGGTGAGATGCTTGAATTAGTTGCTTGGAGAGCCTTGAACTTGCACGCTAAGGTGGAGGAAGAAGAAGTGCAACGGGAGAACATGTTTTACACTCGTTGTCATGTGAAGGACAAGGTATGTAGTGTTATTATTGATGGTGATAGTTGCACTAATGTTGCTAGTTCTTCCATGGTTGAGAAGCTAGGGCTCCCAACACTCAAGCACCCCCATCCATACAAGTTGCAATAGCTGAATGGTAGTGGTGAAGTGCGGGTTACTAAGCAAGTTATGGTGCCATTTCGGATTGGAAAATATGAGGATGAAGTGTTGTGTGATGTGGTACCCATGCAAGCGGGACATCTCCTTTTAGGACGGCCTTGGCAATTTGATAGACGTGTGCAACATGATGGCTTCACCAACAAGCACTTCTTCACTTTCCAACAACGAACCATCACTCTAGCTCCAATGACACCGAAACAGGTTTATGATGATCAAGTGATGATGCAAAAACTAAGTGATCAAAAGAAAATGAGAGATCAAAAGAATTTGAGTGATCACAAGAGAGTGAGTGAAGAGATGAGTAGTGGTGAGAAACAAGAGAGCAAGGCTGAATCTAGTGAGAGAGAAAAGAGAGAGATGAATTCAACCAAAGAGGGAAAATTAGAGGGAAAAAGAAATTTCTATGCAAAAACAAGTGAGGTTAAGCGAGCTATTCTTGCAAAACGGCTGATGATTGTACTTATGTACAAGAAGGCCCTTTTAAACACTAACCAACCCGACTCTTCATTGCCTAGTGTTGTTGTTTCTTGCAGGAGTTCGAGGATGTGTTTCCTGAGGTACCACATGGCTTACCCCCTATCCGGGGAATAGAACACCAAATTGACTTTGTTCTCGAAGCTTCAATTCCAAACCGACCCGCCTATAGGAACAACCCGGAGGAAACAAAGGAACTCCAAAGGCAAGTTGAAGAGTTGATGGAGAAAAAGTACGTGAGAGAAAGCATGAGTCCTTGCACAGTTCCTGTGATTCTAGTTCCTAAGAAGGATGGAACATGGAGGATGTGTATTGATTGCCGAGCCATCAACAACATAACGGTAAAGTATCGACACACCATCCCCCGTTTAGATGATATGTTAGATGAGTTGCATGGATCTTGTGTGTTCTCAAAAATTGATCTTAAGAGTGGGTATAATCAAATCCGAATGAAAGAAGGCGATGAATGGAAAACGGTATTTAAAACTAAACATGGTTTGCATGAATGGTTAGTCATGCCATTTGGCTTAACTAATGCACCTAGTACTTTCATGCATTTAATGAATCATGTTTTACGAACTTTCATTGGAAAATTTGTTGTTGTTTATTTTGATGATGTTCTGATTTATAGTAAGAATTTGCATAATCATGCTTCGCATTAGCAATTGGTTTTGGGTGTCCTTAGGGAAGAGAAATTTTATGCTAACCTCAAGAAATGTACCTTTTGCACCAATAAACTTGTTTTCCTAGGATTTGTTGTGAGTGCTACAGGTATTGAGGTTGATTTAGAAAAGATCAAAGCCATCCAAGAGTGGCCGACCCCATCAAGTGTGAGTCACGTTCGCAACTTTCATTGACTTGCTAGTTTCTATAGGAGATTTGTGAAGATTTTAGTACCATTGCGACACCCCTTATTGAAGTTATCAAGAAGAACGTTGCATTCAAATGGGGGACAGCACAAGAGGAAGCATTTCAGCTTATGAAACACAAACTAACTCATGCTCCCTTACTTGCTTTACCTAACTTTGCTAATACTTTTGAAATAGAATGTGATGCCTCAGGTGTCGGTATTGGTGCTGTACTCATGCAAGATGGAAGACCACTTGCGTACTTCAGCGAGAAGCTAGGCGGGGTTGCACTTAACTACCCCACTTATGATAAGGAGTTGTACGCTTTGGTTCGAGCATTGGAGACTTGGCAGCATTACTTGTGGCCGAAGGAGTTTGTGATTCGAACGGATCATGAATCCTTGAAGCATTTGAAAGGGCAACATAAGCTGAACAAGCGACATGCTCGATGGGTTGAGTTCATTGAGACCTTTCCGTATGTCATTCGATATAAACAAGGTAAGGAGAATGTGGTTGCTGATGCGCTGTCACGCAGGTATGCCTTTATCTCCACACTTGATGTTAAATTCCTTGGCTTTGAGCACATTAAAGATCTTTATCAAGTAGACCATGACTTTGGGGAGGTTTATGGTGAAAAATCCGAAAGATAAGAGACTTTACGAAAGAAAAAGAAAAAGTTTATGGCTTTGAAAGATAGGGTTAGTATTTTGATTAAAAACAAAACGAAACATTCAGAAAATAAAATACAGTATTAGGGTTTTGATTGAAAGCATAAGATTAAGCTTTTGATTCAAATATAGTAGGTGTTACGAAAAGAAAACATATGATCAAGTTTTTGATTAAAGAAAGGTGACACTACAATCAGAAAACTTAGGATTAGGGTTTTGATTCAAAAATAGTAGGTATTCCGAAAGGAAAAGAAAGGCTATGGTGTCTTGGTTCAAAAATACGAGTCATTTTAAAATGATAACAAAGACCAGGGTTTTCATTCAAAACTAAAAATTAGGAGATATTACTTTTAGAAAACATAAGATTAGGGTTTTGATTAAATACATACAAATAGAAGTTATTAAGAAAATGAAACATAGGATTCTTGTTTTGACCGAAAGATAGAAGATTTTACGAAAGAAAAAAGAAAAGATTATGGTTTTGAAAGATAGGGTTAGTGTTTTGATAAAAAACAAAACGAGACATTCCGAAAATAAAACAAAGCATTAAGGTTTAGATTGAAAGCATAAGATTTGGCTTTTGATTCAAATAAAGTAGGCGTTACGTAAAGAACACATATGATCGAGGTTTTGACTAAAGAAAGGTGATGCTACCACAAGAAAACTTAGTATTTGGGTTTTGATTAAAAAATAGTAGGTATTCCAAAAGTAAAAGAAAGGGTTTAGGATCTTGGTTAAAAAATACGAGTCATTTCAAAATGATAACAAAGACTACGGTTTTCAATCAAAATTAAAAATTAGGATATATTACTATTAGAAAACATGAGATTAGGGTTTTATTAAATACATATGGATAGAGGTTATTAAGAAAATGAAACATATGATTCTTGTTTTAACTGAAAGATAAGAGACTTTACGAAAGAAAAAGAAAAAGTTTATGGTTTTGAAAGATAGGGTTAGTGTTTTGATTAAAAACAAAACGAAACATTCAGAAAATAAAACACAGCATTAGGGTTTTGATGGAAAGCATAAGATTAAGCTTTTGATTCAAATATAGTAGGCGTTACGAAAAGAAAACATATGATCAAGCACTACAAAAAAATTACTGTTTTGCAACTGATATTTGCAACTGATCAATTCGGTTGCACTTTTGCAACAGACTTGCAAGAGCTTTGCAACGACATTGAACATTTGCAACAGAATTAGCAACGTGTAAAAAAGTTTGTTGCAAAAATAGTAGGGGTGATTTTGAAACAGATTTGCAACTTACTTTATGATAGGTTTGCAACGGATTTGCAATGGCATAAATTTTCGTTTCAAAAATATGGAGGGAAGCGCGCGGGAGAAATTTTGCAAGGACTTTGCAATGGACTGATAAAGTATACAAAGGCATTACAATTGTGCAACAAGAATTTGCAACGGAATGATTCCATTGCAAAGTTGCAACAGAAATTTTCAATGAAATTGTGACATTATAAAGTTGCAACAGAATTGTAATAAAGTTGTTACAATTTTAATTTAATTTAATTTTTTAAAAATTTATATAATTTCTAAAAAATTTTTGTTTATATTATATAATTTTAGAGTTATTAAATGTACTTTATGTCAAAAATTTGATATAATGATGATGATGATGTACAATACAATGTCTTTTGATTTATATAAATATAAATACTAAGATATTCTAAATTTAATTAATGATAATATAGAATACTAAGTTATTGCATTTTTTTTTATCAAAAATTGATAAATTTAAGATATATATATTAAAGTAGTAATCACATGAGTATTCTCGTATTATATTTTAAAATGAAGTTATATGATGGTAAAAACATAAATTAAATATTAATTAAATATGTATGTTTAGCATAATCTTTTTAATCATCATATTATTCTATAGTCATTGGTAGTTTAGTAGCTACTTATTCTAATAACAATCAGTAGGAATTTTTTTTCTTTAATAATATTAATTAATTATTTTATGTTTATTTCAAAATTAAGTACACATAGAGTGTAACTTGAGTGTTTTTATTAGTATATGAATAAGATTTAAAATTTATTTCACTCTCATTTATCTTAGTGAGGTATCATTTTCCAAGATTTATTATAACAAAAATTATTTTTAATGATATGAACAAATCATAATTTTTATAACTCTCAAAAGAATTATCCTTAGTATCATCTAATTTGGGGTGAAAAATGAGTTATTATTTTTTAGAAAAAAAATTCATCAATTTTTTATATTAATATATTTTGACAATAAAAAAAAAAATGACTATTTATTTATTTATTTATTTATTTGCTTTTATGAATATGTAAAGCTACTAACTAGCTTGAGACATCTTTATATCATATTATGCAAAGTTAGGACCCTAAATCCCTGGAAAAAATTCAACAAGCTTTTCACTTTTCACTTTTACCCAAATCTAGGGTTTGGCAAAACTTTTTCATCCACCGTTTCTACTTCGCCACCATCACGCACGACCATCATCAGCTCTCCAACCGTCCCATCCATCATATAAGTCCTTGCCGGCGAGACTCAGCAGCAGCATCGACGGATCCGCTTTCGTCGACGCCAACGACTCCGTTGCCTCGTCACCTAGTCGTCGTCTCTTTTTGGGTTAATGCTCTGACCACTCTCTGTTTTGGCAATGCTTATCTTTAGCCTCCATTTGTTATTTGTTTTGGTTCATGATATGGAGTTAATTGTGTGATCTCTCTGTTTGGATATTTTATCTGTTTGGGCATGCATATCCTTGATCATTGATAATGATGAGAAATCTTATAATGATAGTTGTTGTTAGGCATTAATTGTGGTTACTAACTTGACCTAGTATTGGGTCTTAGTTTTTCGAATTGCTTTCCTTGTTGTCACAAGTATTGGTTCTTATAATGATGAGAAATCTTATAATGATAGTTAGTATTGGCAGCTGTTGTTGTTACTATTGTTGTTGTTGTTGATATTGTTGATTTTGATTTGGGCTCTTCAAAATCTTATTGATGTTGGTTTTGGTTTGGTCTTGGATCTAGTTCTGTTTGGGCAGAATCATGTAAAGTATCCCACAATCAAACTTTGCCTTGATTTCATTGACATCACAGTTATCTGGCTTGCTAAACTCCTTCTTGAACTTGATCCATTTCTTGCCTTCAACTGACCATTCTCCACTCACACTTATCTTTCCATTTGTTTCAAGGAAAACCTTCAGCTGATCTTTTTTAAACCCTGCATATTCACATACAGCACAATAATGACAATATCCTTTTTTTTTCATGGTATGTTACTGGGTTCATATATTATTATATCAACTATCAAGAAAAAAGTTAAAAAAAAAAAATTAAACCTGAAACATCAATGATGAGAATGCCACCCTTCTCCTCGTGAACCCATTCACTCCGTGGGTCAAAATCTTCGTTGGCAGTTCCATGCCATTTTTATTCTATGTTTAACTCTTGTTTGTGAATGTTTTTTATTAGAGCTTTACACATTAATTAGACTTATCTGTATGATATAAGCATACTTGTGTATGCTTTATATATCCATAGAGGAGAATGTTTCCTTCTTGTTGTTTCAAAAGGCTAAAGAATCACTTTCTTTAGTTTTATTTCAAAAGTCTTATTTTTGCATTAGAATCGTTGGTGAATTTCGTTGCATGCATGCATGAGTTGCTGCTAGTTTGTTTGATAGGTAGGGAAATGGGGTCATTGAAAGTTAGGTGTATTAATATCTCTTATTATTTATTGGATTTAACTTGAGGGTTAATAATTATATCATCCTAATTAAGTACTGTATTTTAATAAGTATTAAGAATGGATTGAGATTTTGAAGTATCAAAATTTATTTGTTCTTGTGTTTGCATGATACTGTTCTAAAGAATAGCTTTTGTGATTTAGTATAACTTATTTTAAACTAGTGAATTGATTATGAAATAAGTTCTTTTTTATAAAAATTACAAAGTCATTGGATATATAGTTTTACATTTTCAATAAAATCTGACCAATTTTATTCATTATTTATAAATTCAATTTTGTGATGTGACTGTGAAAATTAAATTAACCCATCTGCACTTATCAACATTTATGGTGATGTGTTTGTTCACCATATATATTGGTTGCTGAAATTCCAATCTCACCCTTGCTCCAATGATAAAAAGATATATATTGGTAACACACCATCAAATAAAACAATTCACTTTCTTTCTTTTTTATTTTTTCTTTTTTTTCTTGATAGAAATTCTATTACTTTCCACAAATACAAAGACTTTGTGCATGAGAACATTTATCAAAACAATCTTTTTGGCCTTATGTAAATATGTAATCATCATTATAAAAACAAGAACTAGTAGAAAGATTAGCATCAAATAGATGGGGCCCCTTAGATTCTTCTCTTTCTTCTTTTAAAATTAATAAAATTAGCCTAGTGGGTGTGGTGGGGGGTGGTTGTACCAAGTGTCAAAGTGAATAACTTTTGCTTTGAGTGGAGGAAATTCAAAGTTTTTTTTAACTTTTGCTTTTCAGTTTAATTTTTTGATTTTCAGTTTGTTACTAACCTTTTAACCTTTTCATTTATTGGTATATTTGTTTATATGTTTTGCTATTTTAAGACATTGACAAGTTTGAGTCTGTCTCTGATTTTTAGAAATTATCATTATTTTACTATTATATGTTAATCTTGATGCCTTTCTAGCAATTTGGAATTCATTCATCCACTAGAATACATCAAACTAATTATATGTTTATTTTCATACTGTTGAAACAGAGAAAAGCTAATGATTTGCTTTTGAGTTACAAGAGTCTGAGAGAAGCTTGTGGGAAATACTGAAGTGAGTGCTCTCTCCAGGACCACCACATATCCACACATTCGCATCCCATATATCTTACCCATTTATTGTTGTTGTTCATTAACCTCTGAAATTTCAATTATTATATTGTTATTTAATGTATATATTTAATATATATATAGTGAGTGCTCTCTCCAGGACACATGAGTGGCCTTAATTATTATATATATATATATATATATATATATATATATATATATATATATATATATATATTATTATTATTATTATTATTATTATTATTATTATCTTTGACATGGATGTTTTGGTGCCCGAGATTGTCTCAAAAGATTGTGGATGTTTGAGAATATATATTAGCTTTGACATGGATCTTTTATGTCAAATCAACTCATGATCTAGGCTTGCAATACATCGTTCTTGATTTCTCATGTTACTGGGCATGATTCTCAAGTGCTGCTTTGCTATTAATAATTCACAAGTTGAGCTTTATAAGCATTTAATCTTTATTAAGCCATTGACTTCAATTAGACTATTGAATAACTTATATTTGTGTTAAACTAAATTTTGAACCAATGTAAATAAAATTTCTAATTTACAAACCTTATTATAAATTTTTCATCATAAAATATCAATATTATCTTTAAAAAAAGAGAATGCTAATGATTGTTTTTTACCTTTATAGGATAAGCAGTTTTGAGCCTTCTCTTAATTGAGTTTGTGCATGGTGGCTTAAATTGCTGAAATTGCTGAGATCATCCTTGCGTAGAAAGAGCAAGAATTGATAACAAGAAAAAAGGAAGAAATCCTATAATTTTAGGTATTTTTTTATTATTCCATCATGTATTTGATAGGTATTTTATTTTTGATTATGCCATCCATGGATTTTATTATATATGTTATCCTATATCATGCCATGTTATAGGGCACATTAGTACAAGTTGACTATACTAAGGTAAATTTTATTTTTTTATTAAGTTTAATTTTATAGAGTTATAAAATAAGTAAGGACGATGACCTAGTAAATCATATCATAAGGGAATCTTCATTGGTGCTTGAATGATTGTTGATGCAAATTATCAAAATAGTATTCATTGACTAAATTGTTAGAAAAGTGATAAGCATGCCAAAAAAATTATTTGTTGTTCTTTCTTCTAATTAAAATTCTTGTGCCATCTTCGTGAATGCTATGTTAGAGACACAAAACATGCGCCAGACTAACAATGGATGTATAAGAGGAGAACAAGAGGATTAATTGATCCAACTTTTATAGTTGGGGTTAATTCATTTGTGGAGTTTGTTAAGGCTCACCCAAATTATCTTGATGGCCATTTGATGAGATGTCCATGTAACCACAAGAAATGTAGGAATCAGAATTTTTTGGATGAAGATACTATTAAAGAGCACATTGCTAAGTATGGATTTGTGGAGAATTATGAAACATCGATCCATCATGGTGAAAGTGATGATGGTGATACATTTAGAGAACAATTGGTGGGAGAATTGTTCGAGCAATATGTTGGGGATGAGAATATGTCCGCATTTGAGACAATGATTCATGATGCTATAGGGCCATCATTTCAACCACATGATATTCAAGACAACCCGACTCCACCAGTTCAACATATTTATGATATGTTAAGAGCAGAACAACAAGAGTTATGGCCAAATAATCCTAATAGAATATCCAAGTTATCTATTGTTGCTCGCTTAATGAATTTGAAGGCAGAACATCATTTTTCTGAAAGATTATATGATGATTTTTGCCAATTAATGAAAGAATGCCTCCCTAATAGCAATGTTATGGTTGATGGATTCTATGAAACGAAGCAGTTAGTTAGAGGGTTGGGGTTACCAGTTGAACAGATTGATTGTTGTAAAAGAGCTTGCATGTTGTATTGGGGTGAAGATAGTGAATTGATAAGTTGCAAATTATGTGGCCATGATAGGTACAAGAGAGGTAGAACTGATTCTGGAAGCCGAAAAGCAATGGTACCATATAAGAAAATGTTCTACTTTCTTTTGGCCCCTCGTCTTCAAAGGTTATATGCATCTAATGCTACTGCTAAACACATGAGATGGCATTTTGAGCATGAAATGGAAAAGGATGGTATAATGCGGCATTGCTCGGATTCTCCTGCATGGAAACACTTTGATAACATGCACCCATCATTTGCATCAGAATGTAGGAATGTCAGATTAGGTTTATGCACAGATGGGTTCCAACCATTCGGGCAATCTGGTCAACAATACTCATCATGGCCAGTGATAGTCACACCATACAATTTACAACCTTGGATGTGCATGAAAGATGAGTACATGTTCCTCTCTATAATTGTTCCGGGTCCATCAAATCCAAAGGACAAATTAGATGTGTTTCTACAACCTTTGATAGCTGAGCTAAAAGATTTATGGGAGATTGGAGTAGAGACTTATGATGTCGCGAGCAAACAAAATTTCAGGATGAGAGCTGCATTGATGTGGACAATTAGTGATTTCCTAGCTTACTCAATGTTGTCTGGTTGGAGTACAGCAGGAAAACTAGCATGCCCATACTGCATGGAAGATTCAGATGCTTTCACTTTGACAATAGGTGGGAAGACATCATGGTTTGATAATCATCGTAAGTTTTTACTACCAAATCATCCCTACAGAAGGAATAAGAAGTGGTTCTTGAAGGGAAAATTAGTTAAGAAATCTGCACCTCAGGTGAAATCTGGACTTGAAATACTTGAAGAAATTGAGAGCTTCGGACTTCAAAAGGTCACAGAAATAGATGGAGAGAAAATAAATTCTGATATTAAAAAGCATTGTAACAAATGTGGGTGGAAGAAAAGAAGTATATTTTGGGATTTGCCTTATTGGAAGACAAACCTTATTAGGCACAACTTGGACGTAATGCACATTGAGAAGAACTGCTTTGATAATATTTTTAACACTGTGATGAATGTATCTGGCAAATCAAAAGACAATGCAAAATCTAGAGAAGATTTGAAGGAATTTTGCAATAGGCCTGAGTTACACATGGATGAAAGAACAAAGAGGTTTCCAAAGGCATGCTACATTCTTGATAGAAAACAAAAAGAAGAATTGTGCAATTGGCTGAGAGAGCTTAAATTTCCAGATGGGTATGTCTCAAATATGGGTAGATGTGTGGACCAACGCAAACTGAAATTGTTTGGCATGAAGAGCCATGATTGTCATGTTTTCATGCAATGATTGATACCCATTGAATTTTGAGAGCTACTTCCACAAAATGTAAGGTAAGCATTGACAGAGTTGAGCATTTTTTTTAAAGATCTCAGTGCTAGAGTCATTAAAGATGAGGATATACGGAGATTGCAATGGGAAATCTCAATTATTTTGTGTAAGCTTGAGAGAATATTTCCTCCAAGCTTCTTTCATTGCATGGAACATCTCCCAGTTCACTTAGCATATGAAGCACGAATTGCTAGACCGGTACAATATAGATGGATGTATCCCTTTGAAAGGTATACATATGATTTTTTTTTTTGGGAATTTCTATTAAATTTAAGAATATTTAATTCTAGTAATATATAATTTTAAGCACGATAAAATACAGGTATTTGGTAGATTGAAGAATAATGTGAAAAACAAAGCTCATGTTGAAGGATCAATATGTAATGCATACCTCGTCGAGGAAATATCATCATTTTGTGCGCATTACTTCGAGTCACATATTCACACAAGACATCGCAAAGTGGGAAGGAACGATGACAATATTAATTTTGATATGCATGCATATCCTGGAATGCTTTCAGTTTTTAAACCATCTGGTAGGTATTTGGGTCCTGAAAGAACACGACGTTTAGATGAAAAGGAATACCATGCTGCTCGAACATATGTTTTATTAAATTGCGATGAAGTTCAACCATACATCAAGTAAGTGATATTATTATATTGCACTGCTTCATTTTTAATTGATCATAATAATTCACATATATTATCTAATTTATTTTCTTCAATTCAGAGTATATGAAGAATGGGTAAGGGAAAATCAAGCTAATATTCAAGATCATGAAATTGACCTTTTGTTGGAAACAAAATTTGCTATGTGGTTTGATAATTATGTGAGTGCCCCAACCTAATCATATCGAAAACATATCAAATTTGTATTATCTATTAATAACATGCTATTTTCATTTTGTTATATAATACACAGGCACACCATCCTAGTTCAGGGATCATGAATGAATGGTTAAAATGCCTTGCCGCCCCACCAATGCATAAGGTTAAAACATACAATGGTTATTGTGTAAATGGCTACAAATTTCATACAGAAAATCGTGGATCTTCTAAGAGCACAATGAATAGTGGAGTATGCATTAAGGGATCCAATTTATGTGCTAGTGAGCTTGAATATTTTGGGAAGTTGGTTGAGGTGGTGAAATTGCAGTATGAAGGATGGCCAATGAAAGAGGTTGTATTGTTTAAATGCACCTGGTTTGATCCAACACTACGAATTGGTACCAGGATTCACCCACAATATAAGCTTATTGATGTTCATAAGAATAAAGCATTTAACAAATACGAACCATTTATTCTTGCAACTCAAGCTGCGCAAATTTTTTACTCACCATATCCTTCATTAAGAAGATCTTGTAATGATTGGTTGGCGGTTTGTACAATTAAGGCAAGATCTATTATGGAGGTAGCTGGATCACATGCGTCATCAATTTGTAATGCTTTTCAAGAACATGAAGTACAAGTACATGAAATAGAAAATCATGAGGAAGAAATATCTCTAAATTCTTTCCGACGGCACATTCATTGAAATTGATGGTATGGATATTGAAGAAGATGCAAGTCGAGAAGGAGAAGTAAGCGAGGAAGATGATGAAGATGAAGAAGAGGAAGACGAAGTAGATGCTTTTCATGATGAAGATGAATACTAAAATATAATGTGATGTTAAACTAGTTTTTTCCTTTCACAATGAAAGATGACTACAAGTACGATGTATTTTTTTAATTTTTTTTTCATTGTTGCAAATTCTTGCCAGTTATATATTTTGGGTTTGTATTGTAAGTGCTGAGTTTATATTTGTTTATAGATATGGCTGGGAGAAATCGTTCCTCAGTTCGTCGGGGAAGAAGTATGGCTATATCTCAGGCTGAGTCCATAGGGGCATCTACATCATCTTCAGCTACTGCTATACAGAGCGACACTGCTCCCCCTACTACTCTTGCTCATACTACTACTCCTGCTCCTATCTTTATGCCATCTACTATTGCTCATACTACACCTTCTGTGCCTCCTCCTACAAGTACTACTCCAGTTACTACTACACCTACTACAATAGCATCCCCTTCAAATATTTTTGCTCCTATTGAGGGTGCTTCTATAGGTGACGGTGGCTCTTCATGCCGAGTTCGTATTTATGTGTTGTCTGATAGGTAAAAGAATCTATTTTTAGAAACCAAAACATAAAATATAAAAAATTTACATGCGCATTTTTTGTATTTGAGATTTATATAAGTCTTCATTAACATTTATTGTATTATGTTTTTAGGTTTGTGCCGCACGGTCATGCCATTTCTAAATTTATTACTGAGAAAATAAAGGAAAGGCAGTACAAAGAAGGATACACATGGTCCAAAATTGATAAGCACACACATGATTTTTATTGGAGAGAGTTTAAGGTACAATTATGTTTTAATTTAAGTAGTAAAATTTTAGTAATTGTAATATTATGTTTGTTGCATTAATTTATTTATAATTCTTATTGGTCTTTGTATGAATGAAATAATTTTTAGTTTCTTTTGCTTTGATCTTCAGAAACATTATCATTGGCCCATAGAAGAAGAAGATGCTATCAAAGCAGTTTGGGAAAAGGTCTGTCGAGGCCATTATAGTCGGAATTTATGTAGGTGGCACAAGTCTTACGAGAAGACCGGTAAGAAGCCTGTTTGGGTTGAAGATGAAATTTGGAACAAATGGTTGGAGTATTGGAACAAAGAAGAATTCAAGAAGAAGTCCAAGCAAGCCTCCATTAATCGGTGTTCTGAGACAGGAGGCAATGGGGGTGGAATTAGTAGGCATCTAGGAGGCTCTAAGTCATTTGTTGAGCATGCTATAGACTTGGTAAATATTTTAAAATTTATTTGAGTGTTTTCCTTTCATCATTAAAAAAAATTCATGGTTTAATTTTAAAGTTTTTACATTGTCCTTATTAAGTAAACTTGTTATAAATTTCTTATGCTTTTGTTATATTAGAGTAAGACACTTCAGAGAACACCTACTGCATTTGATATCTTCTGCAAGACGCATGTGAATAAAGAAGGCAAAGGTGTTGATTCACGAGCATAGACGGTTTATGTAATTTTCAAAATTTATCTCATATTTGATTTATAGATTATTTCATACATGTTGTAATTAATGTTATTATAATTAATTACAGGATGCTATGCAGAAGATGGTTGAGACTGCTTCTCAAACATTATCAAATGGTTCGCAACCTTCACCACTTGATATGGATGCTTTGTACTTGGAGGCTTCTAGTAGAGAAAAGAAAAAGAGAGTTTATCGTCTTGGTTCTCATGCATCAAGCTTGTATCAAGATTCGTTTTGTAGTGGTGCTACTTCAGCTCCCCCACCATCTTCAGCATCTACAATTTCTCCAGAGATTGTGTCTGAGATGGAAGGCATGAAAAAGAAAATGGTAGACTTGGAAGAGAAAAACCAAAGTTTGATGCAACAAAACACAAAAATAATGAGACAGATGCGTCGTGAGTGGAAGCGTATGCGAATGATGATGCAGTTTGGACCAGGCCAAACATCGCAGCCTCATGAAGATGAGGAGGATCAGGAGGATGAGGATGAGGATGATGATGATGATGGCCTATAGTTATAGCATTAGTATTTTCCTTTGGCTTTGTGGATGTTACTAATACTATTTGTGCTTCTTACTTGTCTTTGTGCACATTACTACTTTATGTTTTTTTTTAGTTTGTGCATGTTACTATGACTGCATTTTATTACTATGTTATATTTTGTTAAATACAATAGAATTTTTGTGTGTTATATTTTATTAAGATGTTCATTGTAGAATTCGTAGAGATAAATAATAACAAGGTATTAGTGATTTTGTATTGGATTTATTGTTGGAAAAAAAATAGTGTTACAAATTTGCAACTGATTTGCAAGAGATTTGTTATGGATTTAATACAAATCTGTTATAAATTTGCAACCGATTTGCAAGGAACTTGTTATGGATCCATTGCAAATTTACATCCATTACAAATTGGTTGCAAATTTTGCAACCGATTTGCAATGGACTTGCTATGCATCCATTGCAAAGTTGTTACAAATTTGCAACCGCTTTGCAATAGAGTTTGCACAAATTTGGCAACGTCGTTGCAAACCCATTGCAAACTTGCAACACATTTGCAATGAACTTGTTTGTGACCAAAATATCTATTGTAAATCCCTCGCAAACTTGCAACACAATTGTAACAAACTTCACAATGAAATGGTTGCAAGTCCTTTACAATTCCATTACCAATGCATAATGTATTTGCAACGGATCTCATGGTAATCCGTTGCAAGAGTGTTGCTCATCTGTTGCAAACGATTTGCAACAGATTAGTTCGCATTGCAAAAATTTGCTACGAGCAAAATAGCAACGACACTAATCCGTTGCAAAGCCGTTACAAAATGTATAGTTGCAACGGAATTGTAATGGATTTGCACATTGCAAAACTGTAAAATTTTTGTAGTGAAGTTTTGATTAAAGAAAGGTGACACTACAATCAGAAAACATAGGATTAGGGTTTTGATTAAAAAATAGTAGGTATTGTGAAAGGAAAAGAAAGGCTTTGGTGTCTTGGTTCAAAAATACGAGTCATTTTAAAATGATAAGAAAGACCAGGGTTTTCATTCAAAACTAAAAATTAGGAGATATTACTTTTAGGAAACATAAGATTAGGGTTTTGATTAAATACATACAGATAGAAGTTATTAAGAAAATGAAACATAGGATTCTTGTTTTGATCGAAAGATAGAAGATTTTACGAAAGAAAAAGAAAATAATATGGTTTTGAAAGATTGGGTTAGTGTTTTGATAAAAAAAGAAAACGAGGCATTCCGAAAATAAAACAAAGCATTAAGGTTTTGATTGAAAGCATAAGATTAGGCTTTTGATTCAAATAAAGTAGGCGTTACGTAAAGAACACATATGATCGAGGTTTTGACTAAAGAAAAAGTTGACGCTACCATAAGAAAACTTAGTATTAGGGTTTTGATTAAAATATAGTAGTTATTCCAAAAGTAAAAGAAAGGGTTTGGGATCTTGGTTAAAAAATACGAGTCATTTCAAAATGACAACAAAGACTACGGTTTTCAATCAAAACTAAAAATTAGGATATATTACTGTCAGAAAACATAAGATTAGGATTTTATTAAATACACATAGATAGAGGTTATTAAGAAAATGAAACATATAATTCTTGTTTTGAGCGAAAGATAAGAGACTTTACGAAAGAAAAAGAAAAAGATTATTGCTTTGAAAGATAGTGTTAGTGTTTTGATTAAAAACAAAATGAAACATTCAGAAAATAAAACACAGCATTAGGGTTTTGATTGAAAGCATAAGATTAATCTTTTGATTCAAATATAGTAGGAGTTACGAAAAGAAAACATATGATCAATTTTTTTATTAAAGAAAGGTGACACTACAATCATAAAACTCAGGATAAGGTTTTGATTTCAAAATAGTAAGTATTCCGAAAGGAAAAGAAAGGCTTTGGTGTCTTGTTTCAAAAATTCGAGTCATTTTAAAATGATAACAAAGACCAGGGTTTTCATTCAAAACTAAAAATTAGGAGATATTACTTTTAGGAAACATAAGATTGGGGTTTAAATAAATACATACTGATAGAAGTTATTAAGAAAAAATAACATAGGATTCTAGTTTTGAGCGAAAGATGGAAGATTTTACGAAAGAAAAAGAAAAGATTATGGTTTTGAAAGATAGGGTTAGTATTTTGATAAAAAACAAAACGAGACATTCCGAAAATAAGACAAAGTATTAGGGTTTTGATTGAAAGCATAAGATGAGGCTTTTGATTCAAATAAAGTAGGCGTTACGTACAGAACACATACGATCGAGTTTTTGACTTAAGAAATGTGACGCGACCATAAGAAACCTTAGTATTACGGTTTTGATTAAAAAATAGTAGGTATTCCAAAAGTAAAACCAAGGGTTTGGGATCTTGGTTAAATAATACGACTCATTTCAAAATGACAACAGAGACTACGGTTTTCAATCAAAACTAAAAATTAGGATATATTACTATCACAAAACATAAGATTAGGGTTTTATTAAATACATATAGATAGAGGTTATTAAGAAAATTAAACATATGATTCTTGTTTTGACTGAAAGATAAGAGAATTTACGAAAGAAAAAGAAAAAGATTATGGCTTTGAATGATAGGGTTAGTGTTTTGATTAAAAACAAAACGAAACATTCAGAAAATAAAACATAGCATTAGGGTTTTGATTGAAAGCATAAGATTAGGCTTTTGATTCAAATATATTAGGCGTTACGAATAAAAAACATATGATCAAGTTTTTGATTAAAGAAAGGTGACAATACAATCAGAAAACTTAGGATTAGTGTTTTGATTCAAAAATAGTAGGTATTCCGTAAGGCAAAGAAAGGCTTTGTTGTCTTGGTTCAAAAATACGAGTCATTTTAAAATGATAACAAAGACCACGGTTTTCATTCAAAACTAAAAATTATTAGATATTACTTTTAGGAAAAATCAGATTAGGGTTTTGATTAAATACATACAGATAGAAGTTATTAAGAAAATGAAACATACGAATCTTATTTTGACCGAAAGATACAAGATTTTACGAAAGAAAAAGAAAAGATTATGATTTTGAAAGATAGGGTTAGTGTTTTGATAAAAAACAAAACGAGACATTCCGAAAATAAGACAAAGCATTAAGGTTTTGATTGAAAGCATAAAATTAGGCTTTTGATTCAAATAAAGTAGGCGTTACGTAAATAACACATATGATCAAGGTTTTGGCTAAAGAAAGATGACGCGACCATAAGAAAACTTAGTATTACGGTATAGATTAAAAAATAGTAGGTATTACAAAAGTAAAAGAAAGGGTTTGGGATCTTGGTTAAAAATACGAGTCATTTCAAAATAACAACAAAGACTACGGTTTTCAATAAAAACTAAACATTAGGATATATTACTATCAGAAAACATAAGATTAGGATTTTATAAAATACATATAAATAGAGGTTATTAAGAAAATGAAACATATGATTCTTGTTTTGATCGAAAGATAAGAGACTTTACGAAAGAAAAAGAAAACGATTATAGCTTTGAAAGATAGAATTTGTGTTTTGATTAAAAACAAAATAAAACATTCAGAAAATAAACACAGCATTAGGGTTTTGATTGAAATCATAAGATTAAGCTTTTGATTCAAATATAGTAGGCGTTACAAAAAGAAAACATATCATCAAGTTTTTAATTAAAGAAAGGTGACGCTACAATCAGAAAACTTAGGATTAGGGTTTGATTCAAAAATAGTAGGTATTCCAAAAGGAAAAGAAAGGCTTTGGTGTCTTGGTTCAAAAATACGAGTCATTTTAAAATGATAACAAAGACAAGGGTTTTCATTCAAAACTTAAAATTAGGAGATATTACTTTTAGGAAACATAGGATTCTTGTTTTGACCGAAAGATAGAAGATTTTACGAAAGAAAAAGAAAAGATTATGGTTTTCAAAGATAGAGTTAGTGTTTTGATAAAAAACAAAATGAGACATTCCGAAAATAAAACAAAGCATTATGGTTTTGATTGAAAGCATAAGATTAGGCTTTTGATTCAAATAAAGTAGGCGTTACGTAAATAACAAATATGATTGAGGTTTTGACTAAAGAAAGGTGACGCGACCATAAGAAAACTTAGTATTAGGGTTTTGATTAAAAAATAGTAGGTATTCCAAAAGTAAAAGAAAGGGTTTGGGATCTTGGTTAAAAAATACGAGTCATTTCAAAATGACAATAAAGACTACGGTTTTCAATCAAAACTAAAAATTAGGATATATTACTATCAGAAAACATAAGATTAGGGGTTTATTAAATACATATAGATAGAGGTTATTAAGAAAAAATGAAACATATGATTCTTGTTTTGACCGAAAGATAACAGACTTTACGAAAGAAAAAGAAAAAGATTGTGGCTTTGAAAGATAGGGTTAGTCTTTGGATTAAAAACAAAACGAAACATTTAGAAAATAAAACACAGCATTAGGGTTTTGATTGAAAGCATAAGATTAAGCTTTTGATTCAAATATAGTAGGCGTTACGAAAAGAAATCATATGATTAAGTTTTTGATTAAAGAAAGGTGGCACTACAATCTGAAAACTTAGGATTAGGGTTTTAATTCAAAAATAGTAGATATTCCGAAAGGAAAAGAAAGGCTTTGGTGTCTTGGTTCAAAAATACGAGTCATTTTGAAGTGATAACAAAGACCAGGGTTTTCATTCAAAACAAAAAATTAGGAGATATTACTTTTAGGAAACATAAGATTAGAGTTTTGATTAAGTGCATACATATAGAAGTTATTAAGAAAATGAAACATAGGATTCTTGTTTTGACCGAAAGATAGAAGATTTTACGAAAGAAAAAGAAAAGATTATGGTTTTGAAAGATAGGGTTAGTGTTTTGATAAAAAACCAAAACGAGACATTCCGAAAATAAAAAAAGCATTAAGGTTTTGATTGAAAGCATAGGATTAGGCTTTTGATCCAAATAAAGTAGGCGTTACGTAAAGAACACATATGATCGAGGTTTTGACTAAAGAAAGGTGACGCGACCATAAGAAAACTTATTATTAGGGTTTTGATTAAAAAATAGCAGGTATTCCAAAAGTAAAATAAACGGTTTGGGATCTTGGTTAAAAAATACGAGCCATTTCAAAATGACAACAAAGACTACGGTTTTCAATCAAAACTAAAAATTAGGATATATTACTATCAGAAAACATAAGATTAGGGTTTTATTAAATACATATAGATAGAGGTTATTAAGAAAAAATGAAACATATGATTCTTGTTTTGACCGAAAGATAAGAGACTTTATGAAAGAAAAAGAAAAAGATTATGGCTTTGAAAGATAGGGTTAGTGTTTTGACTAAAAACAAAATGAAACATTCAGAAAATAAAACACAGCAATAGGGTTTTGATTGAAAGCATAAGATTAAGCTTTTGATTCAAATATAGTAGGCGTTACGAAAAGAATACATATGATCAAGTTTTTTGATTAAAGAAATGTGACACTACAATCAGAAAACTTAGGATTAGGATTTTGATTCAAAAATAGTAGGTATTCCGAAAGGAAAAGAAAGGCTTTGTTGTCTTGGTTAAAAAATACGAGTCATTTTAAAATGATAACAAATACCAGGGCTTTCATTCAAAACTAAAAATTGGGATATATTACTTTTAGGAAATATAAGATTAGAGTTTTGATTAAGTGCATACAGATAGAAGTTATTAAGAAAATGAAACATAGGATTCTTATTTTGACCGAAAGATAGAAGATTTTACGAAAGAAAAAGAAAAGATTATGGTTTTGAAAGATAGGGTTAGTGTTTTGATAAAAAAACAAAACGAGACATTCCGAAAATAAAACAAAGCATTAAGGTTCTGATTGAAAGCATAAGATTAGGCTTTTGATTCAAATAAAGTAGGCGTTACGTAAAGAACACATATGATCGAGGTTTTGACTAAAGAAAGGTGACGCTACCATAAGAAAACTAAGTATTAGGGTTTTGATTAAAAAATAGTAGGTATTGCAAAAGTAAAAGAGAGGGTTTGGGATCTTGGTGAAAAAATACAAGTCATTTCAAAATAACAACAAAGACTACGGTTTTCAATCAAAACTAAAAATTAGGATGTATTACTATCAGAAAATACAAGATTAGGGTTATATTAAATACATATAGATAGAGGTTATTAGGAAAATGAAATATATGATTCTTGTTTTGACCGAAAGATAAGATACTTTACGAAAGAAAAAGAAAAAGATTGTGGCTTTGAAAGATAGGGTTAGTCTTTGTATTAAAAACAAAACGAAACATTCAGAAAATAAAACACAGCATTAGGGTTTTGATTGAAAGCATAAGATTAAGCTTTTGATTCAAATATATTAGGCGTTACGAATAGAAAATATATGATCAAGTTGTTGATTATAGAAAGGTGACAATACAATCAGAAAACTTAGGATTAGGGTTTTGATTCAAAAATAGTAGGTATTCTGAAATGAAAAGAAAGTCTTTGGTGTCTTGGTTCAAAAATACGAGTCATTTTAAAATAATAACAAAGACCAGGGTTTTCATTCAAAACTAAAAATTAGGAGATATTACTTTTAGAAAACATAAGATTAGGGTTTTGATTAAATACATACAGATAGAAGTTATTAAGAAAAATGAAACATATGATTCTTGTTTTGACGGAAAGATAGAAGATTTTACGACAGAAAAAGAAAAGATTATGGCTTTGAAAGATAGGGTTAGTGTTTTGATAAAAAAAACAAAACGAGACATTCCGAAAATAAAACAAAGCATTAAGGTTTTGATTGAAAGCATAAGATTAGGCTTTTGATTCAAATAACGTAGGCGTTACGTAAAGAACACATATGATCAAGGTTTTGAATAAAGAAAGGTGACGCTTCCATAAGAAAACCTAGTATTAGGGTTTTTATTAAAAAATAATAGGTATTCCAAAAGTAAAAGAAAGGGTTTGGGATCTTAGTTAAAAAATACGAGTCATTTAAAAATGACAACAAAGACTACGGGTTTCCATCAAAACTAAAAATTAGGATATATTACTATCAGAAAACATAAGATTAGGGTTTTATTAAATACATATATATAGAAGTTATTAAGAAAATGAAACATATGATTCTTGTTTTGACCGAAATATAAGAGAGTTTACGAAAGAAAAAGAAAAAGATTATGGTTTTGAAAGATAGGGTTAGTGTTTTGATTAAAAACAAAACGAAACATTCAGAAAATAAAACACAGCATTAGGGTATTGATAGAAAGCATAAGATTAAGCTTTTGATTCAATTATAGTAGGCGTTACGAAAACAAAACATATGATCAAGTTTTTAATTAAAGCAAGGTAACACTACAATCAGAAAACTTAGGATTAGGGTTTTAATTAAAAAATAGTAGGTATTACGAAAGGAAAAGAAAGGCTTTGGTGTCTTGGTTCAAAAATACGAGTCATTTTAAAATGATAACAAAGACCAGTGTTTTCATTCAAAACTAAAAATTAGGAGATATTACTTTTAGGAAACATAAGATTAGGGTTTTGATTAAGTACATACAGATAGAAGTTATTAAGAAAATGAAACATAGGATTCTTGTTTTGACCGAAAGATAGAAAATTTTACGAAAGAAAAAGAAAAGATTATGGTTTTGAAAGATAGGGTTAGTGTTTTGATAAAAAAACAAAAGGAGACATTCCGAAAATAAAACAAAGCATTAAGGTTTTGATTGAAAGCATAAGATTAGGCTTTTGATTCAAATAAAGTAGGCGTTACGTAAAGAACACATATGATCGAGGTTTTGACTAAAGAAAGGTGACGCTACCATAAGAAAACATGGTATTAGGTTTTTCATTAAAAAATAGTAGGTATTCCAAAAGTAAAAGAAAGTGTTTGGGATCTTGATGAAAATTACGAGTCATTCCAAAATGACAACAAAGACTACGGGATTCAATAAAAACTTACTTTTAGGAAACATAAGATTAGGGTTTTGATTAAATACATACAGATAGAAGTTATTAAGAAATTGAAACATAGGATTCTTGTTTTGACCGAAAGATAAGAGACTTTACGAAAGATAAAGAAAAATACTATGGTTTTGAAAGATAGGGTTAGTGTTTTGATAAAAAACAAAACGAGACATTCAGAAAATAAAACAAAGCATTAAGGTTTTGATTGAAAGCATAAGATTAGTCTTTTGATTCAAATAAAGTAGGCGTTACGTAAATTGCACATATGATCGAGGTTTTGACTAAAGAAAGGTGACGCGACCATAAGAAAACATAGTATTAGGGTTTTGATTAAAAAATAATAGGTATTCCAAAAGTAAAAGAAAGGGTTTGGGATCTTAGTTAAAAAATACGAGTCATTTCAAAATGACAACAAAGACTACTGTTTTCAATCAAAACTAAAAATTAGGATATATTACTATCAGAAAACATAAGATGAGGGTTTTATTAAATACATAAAGATAGAGGTTATTAAGAAAAAGAAAACATATGATTCTTGTTTTGACCTAAAGATAAGAGAGTTTACGAAAGAAAAAGATAAAGATTATGGCTTTGAAAGATAGGGTTAGTGTTTTGATTAAAAACAAAATGAAACATTCAGAAAATAAAACACAGCATTAGGGTTTTGATTGAAAGCATAAGATTAAGATTTTGATTCAAATATAGTAGACGTTACGAAAAGAAAAACATATGATCAAGTTCTTGATTAAAGAAAGGTGACACTACAATCAGAAAACTTAGGATTAGGGTTTTGATTCAAAAATAGTAGTTATTCCGAAAGTAAAAGAAAGGCTTTGGTGTCTTGGTTCAAAAATACGAGTCATTTTAAAATGATAACAAAGACCAGGGCTTTCATTCAAAACTAAAAATTAGGAGATATTACTTTTAGGATACATAAAATTAGGGTTTTGATTAAATACATACAGATAGAAGTTATTAAGAAAATGAAACATAGGATTCTTGTTTTGACCGAAAGATAGAAGATTTTATGAAAGAAAAAGAAAAGATTACGGTTTTGAAAGATAGGGTTAGTGTTTTGATAAAAAATAAAACGAGACATTCCGAAAATAAAACAAAGCATTAAGGTTTTGATTGAAAGCATAAGATTAAACTTTTGATTCAAATAAAGTAGGCGTTACGTAAAGAACACATATGATCGAGGTTTTGACTAAAGAAAGGTGACGCTACCATAAGAAAAACTTAGTATTAGGGTTTTGATTAAAAAATAGTAGGTATTCCAAAAGTAAAAGAAAGGGTTTGGGATCTTGGTTAAAAAATACGAGTCATTTCAGAATGACAACAAAGACTACGGGTTTCAATCAAAACTAAAAACTAGGATATATTACAATCAGAAAACATAAGATTAGGGTTTTATTAAATACATATAGATAGAGGGTATTAAGAAAATGAAACATATGATTCTTGTTTTGACCGAAATATAAGAGACTTTACGAAAGAGAAAGAAAAAGATTATGGCTTTGAAAGATAGGGTTATTGTTTTGATTAAAAACAAAATGAAACATTCAGAAAATAAAACACAGCATTATGGTTTTGATTGAAAGCAAAATATTAAGCTTTTGATTCAAATATAATAGGCGTTACGAAAAGAAAACATATGATCAAGTTTTTAATTAAAGAAAGGTGACACTACAATCAGAAAACTTAGGATTATGGTTTTGATTCAAAAATAGTAGGTATTCCGAAAGGAAAAGAAAGGCTTTGGTGTCTTGGTTGAAAAATACGAGTCATTTTAAAATGATAACAAAGACCAGGGTTTTCATTCAAAACTAAATATTATGAAATATTACTTTTAGGAAACATAAGATTAGGGTTTTGATTAAATGCATACAGATAGAAGTTATTAAGAAAAATAAAAAATAGGATTCTTCTTTTCACCGAAAGATAGAAGATTTTACGAAAGAAAAAAAAAAGATTATCGTTTTGAAAGATAGGGTTAGTGTTTTGATAAAAAAACAAACCGAGACATTCCGAAAATAAAACAAAGCATTAAGGTTTTGATTGAAAGCATAAGATTAGTCTTTTGATTCAAATAAAGTAGGCGTTACGTAAAGAACACATATGATCGAGGTTTTGACTAAAGAAAGATGACGATACCATAAGAAAAACTTAGTATTAGGGTTTTGATTAAAAAATAGTAGTTATTCCAAAAGTAAAAGAAAGGGTTTAAGATCTTGGTTAAAAAATACCAGTCATTTCAAAATGACAACAAAGAGTACGGGTTTCAATCAAAACTAAAAACTAGGATATATTACTATCAGAAAACATAAGATTAGGATTTTATTAAATACATATAGACAGAGGTTATTAAGAAAATGAAACATATGATTCTTGTTTTGACCGAAATATAAGACACTTTACGAAAGAAAAAGAAAAAGATTATGGCTTTGAAAGATAGGGTTAGTGTTTTGATTAAAAACAAAACGAGACATTCAGAAAATAAAACACAGCATTATGGTTTTGATTGAAAGCATAATATTAGGCTTTTGATTCAAATATAGTAGGCGTTACGAAAAGAAAACATAAGATCAAGTTTTTCATTAAAGAAATGTGATACTACAATTAGAAAACTTAGGATTATGGTTTTGATTCAAAAATAGCAGCTATTCCGAAAGGAAAAGAAAGGCTTTGGTGTCTTGGTTCAAAAATACGAGTCATTTTAAAATGATAACAAAGTCCAGTGTTTTCATTCAAAACTAAAAATTAGGAGATATTACTTTTAGGAAACATAAGATTAGGGTTTTGATTAAATACATACAGATAGAAGTTATTAAGAAAATGAGACATTGGATTCTTGTTTTGACCGAAAGATAGAAGATTTTACGAAAGAAAAAGAAAAGATTATGATTTTAAAGATAGGGTTAGTGTTTTGATAAAAAAACAAAACGAGACATTCCGAAAATAAAACAAAGCATTAAGTTTTTGATTGAAAGCATAAGATTAGGCTTTTGATTCAAATAAAGTAGGCGTTACGTAAAGAACACATATGATCCAGGTTTCGACTAAAGAAAGATGACGCTACCATAAGAAAACTTAGTATTAGGGTTTTAATTAAAAAATAGTAGGTATTCCAAAATTAAAAGAAAGGGTTTGGGATCTTGGTTAAAAAATACGATTCATTTCAAAATGACAACAAAGACTACGGGTTTCAATCAAAACTAAAAACTAGGATATATTACTATCATAAAACATAAGATTAGGGTTTTATTAAATAGATATAGATAGTGCTTATTAAGAAAATGAAACATATGATTCTTGTTTTGACCGAAATATAAGAGACTTTACGAAAGAAAAAGAAAAAGATTATGGCTTTGAAAGTTAGGTTTAGTGTTTTGATTAAAAACAAAACGAAACATTCACAAAATAAAACACAGCATTATGGTTTTGATGGAAAGCATAATATTAAGCTTTTGATTCAAATATAGTAAGCGTTACGAAAAGAAAACATATGATCAAGTTTTTTATTAAAGAAAGGTGACACTAGAATCATAAAACTTAGGATTAGGGTTTTGATTCAAAAATAGTAGGTATTCCGAAAGGAAAAGAAAGGCTTTTGTGTCTTGGTTCAAAAATACGAGTCATTTTAAAATGATAACAAAAACCTGGGTGTTCATTCAAAACTAAAAATTAGGAGATATTACTTTTAGGAAACATAAGTTTAGGGTTTTGATTAAATACATACAGATTGAAGTTATTAAGAAGAATGAAACATAGGATTCTTGTTTTGACCGAAAGATAGAAGATTTTATGAAAGAAAAAGAAAAGATTATGGTTTTGAAAGATAGGGTTAGTGTTTTGATAAAAAAACAAAACGAGACATTCCGAAAATAAAACAAAACATTAAGGTTTTGATTGAAAGCATAAGATTAGGCTTTTGATTCAAATAAAGTAGGCGTTACGTAAAGAACACATATGATCGAGGTTTTGACTAAAGAAAGGTGACGCTAACATAAGAAAACTTAGTATTAGGGTTTTGATTAAAAAATAGTAGGTATTCCGAAATTAAAAAAGGGGTTTGGGATCTTGGTTAAAAAATACGATTCATTTCAAAATGACAACAAAGACTACGGGTTTCAATCAAAACTAAAAACTAGGATATATTACTATCAGAAAACATAAGATTAGTGTTTTATTAAATACATATAGATAGAGGTTATTAAGAAAATGAAACATATGATTCTTTTTTTGACCGAAATATAAGAGATTTTACGAATGAAAAAGAAAAAGATTATAGCTTTCAAAGATAGGATTAGTGTTTTGATTAAAAACAAAACGAAACATTCAGAAAATAAAACACAGTATTAGGGTTTTGATTGAAAGCATAATATTAAGCTTTTGATTCAAATATTGTAGGCGTTACGAAAATAAAACGTATGATCAAGTTTTTTATTAAAGAAAGGTGACACTACAATCAGAAAACTTAGGATTAGGGTTTTGATTAAAAAAAAAGTAGGTATTCCCAAAGGAAAAGAAAGGCTTTGTTGTCTTGGTTCAAAAATACGAGTCATTTTAAAATGATAACAAAGACCAGGGTTTTCATTCAAAACTAAAAATTAGGAGATATTACTTTTAGGAAACATAAGATTAGGGTCTTGATTAAATACATACAGATAGAAGTTATTAAGAAGAATGAAACATAGGATTCTTGTTTTGACCGAAAGATAGAAGATTTTACGAAAGAAAAAGAAAAGATTATGGTTTTGAAAGATTAGGGTT
>JAFBII010000021.1:1403387-1513775 GCA_020875875.1 Dioscorea alata | reverse complement strand
TTTGAAATGACTCGTATTTTTAACCAAGATCCCAAATCCTTTCTTTTACTTTTGGAATACCTACTATTTTTTAATCAAAAGCCTAATACTAAGTTTCCTTATGGTAGCGTCACCTTTCTTTAGTCAAAACCTCGATCATATGTGTTCTTTACATAACGCCTACTTTATTTGAATCAAAAGCCAAATCATATGCTTTCAATGAAAACCTTAATACTTTGTTTTATTTTCGGAATGTCTCGTTTTGTTTTTTCTCAAAACACTAACCCTATCTTCCAAAAACATAATCTTTTCTTTTTCTTTCATAAAATCTTCTATCTTTCGGTCAAAACAAGAATTCTATGTTTCATTTTCTTAATAACATCTATCTGTATGTATTTAATCGAAAACCTAATCTTATGTTTCCTAAAGTAATATCTCCTAATTTTTAGTTTTGAATGAAAACCCTGGTCTTGGTTATCATTTTAAAATGACTCATATTTTGGAACCAAGACATCAAAGCCTTTCTTTTCCTTTCGGAATATCTACTATTTTTGAATAAAAACCCTAATCCTAAGTTTCTGATTGTACTGTCACCTTTCTTTAATCAAAAACTTGATCATATGTTTTTCTTTTCGTAACGCCTACTATATTTGAATCAAAAGCTTAATCTTATGCTTTCAATCAAAACCCTAATGCTGTGTTTTATTTTCTGAATGTTTCGTTTTGTTTTTAATGAAAACACTGGCCCTATCTTTCAAAGCCGTAATCCTTTTCTTTTTCTTTCATAAAGTCTCTTATCATTCGGTCAAAACAAGAATCATATGTTTCATTTTCTTAATAACCTCTATCTATATGTATTTAATAAAACCCTAATCTTATGTATTTTGAAAGTAATATATCCTAATTTTTAGATTTGATTGAAAACCATAGTCTTCGTTGTTATTTTGAAATGACTCGTATTTTTTAACCAAGATCCCAAACCCTTTCTTTTACTTTTGGAATATCTACTATTTTTTAATCAAAACCCTAATACTAAGTTTTCTTATGGTTGCGTCATCTTTCTTTAGTCAAAACCTCGATCATATGTGTTCTTTACGTAACGCCTACTTTATTTGAATCAAAAGCCTAATCTTATACTTTCAATCATAACCTTAATGCTTTGTTTTATTTTCGGAATGTCTCATTTTGTTTTTTATCAAAACACTAACCCTATCTTTCAAAACCATAATCTTTTCCATTTCTTTCGTAAAATCTTCTATCTTTCGGTCAAAACAAGAATCCTGTGTTTCGTTTTCTTACTAACATCTATCTATATGTATTTAATCAAACACTAATCTTATGTTTCCTAAAAGTAATATCTCCTAATTTTTAGTTTTGAATGAAAACCCTGGTCTTTGTTATCATTTTAAAATGACTCGTATTTTTGAACCAAGACAACAAAGCCTTTCTTTTCCTTTCGGAATATCTACTATTTTTTAATCAAAACCCTAATCCTAAGTTTTCTGATTGTAGTGTCACCTTTCTTTAATCAGAAACTTGATCATATGTTTTCTTTTCGTAACGCCTACTATATTTGAATCAAAAGCTTAATCTTATGCTTTTACTCAAAACCCTAATGCTGAGTTTTATTTTCTGAATGTCTCGTTTTGTTTTTAATCAAAACACTAACCCAATCTTTCAAAGACATAATCTTTTTCTTTTTCTTTCGTAAAGTCTTTTATCTTTCATTCAAAACAAGAATCATATGTTTCATTTTCTTAATAACCTCTATCTATATGTATTTAATAAAACCCTAATCTTATGTTTTCTGATAGTAATATATCCTAATTTTTAGTTTTGATTGAAAACCGTAGTCCTAGTTGTCATTTTGAAATGACTCGTATTTTTTAACTAAGATCCCAAACCCTTTCTTTTACTTTTGGAATACCTACTATTTTTTAATCAAAACATTAATACTACGTTTTCTTATGGTCGCGTCACCTTTCTTTAGTCAAAACCTCGATCATATGTGTTCTTTACGTAACGCCAACTTTATTTGAATAAAAAGCCTAATCTTATGCTTTCAATCAAAACTTTAATGCTTTGATTTATTTTCGTAATGTCCCGTTTTGTTTTTTTATCAAAACACTAACCCTATCTTTTCTTTTTCTTTCGTAAAATCTTCTATCTTTCGTTCAAAACAAGAATCCTATGTTTAATTTTCTTAATAACTTCTATCTGTATGTATTTAATCAAAACCCTAATCTTATGTTTATTAAAGGTTATATCTCCTAATTTTTAGTTTTGAATGAAAACCCTGGTCTTTGTTATCATTTTCAAATGACTCGTACTTTTGAACCAAGACACCAAAGCCTTTCTTTTCCTTTCGGAATACCTACTATTTTTGAATCAAAAACCTAATCCTAAGTTTTCTGATTGTAGTGTCACCTTTCTTTAATCAGAAACTTGATCATATGTTTTCTTTTCGTAACGCCTACTGTATTTGAATCAAAAGCTTAATCTTATGCTTTCAATCAAAACACTAATGCTGTGTTTGATTTTCTGAATGTTTCGTTTTGTTTTTAAACAAAACACTAACACTATCTTTCAAAGCCATAATCTTTTCCTTTTTCTTTCGTAAAATCTCTTATCTTTCGATCAAAACAAAAATCATATGTTTCATTTTCTTAATAACCTTGATCTATATGTATTTAATAAAACCCTAATCTTATGTTTTCGGATAGTAATATATCCTAATTTTTAGTTTTGATTGAAACTCGTAGTCTTTGTTGTCATTTTGAAATGACTCGTATTTTTTAACCAAGATCCCAAACCCTTTCTTTTACTTTTGCAATACCTATTATTTTTGAATCAAAACCCTAATACAAAGTTTCTTATGGTAGCGTCACCTTTCTTTAGTCTAAACCTCGATCATATGTGTTCTTTACGTAACGCCTACTTTATTTGAATCAAAAGCCTAATCTTATGCTTTCAATCAAAACCTCAATGCTTTGTTTTATTTTCGCAATGTCTCATTTTGTTTTTTTATCAAAACAATAACCCTATCTTTCAAAAAAATAATATTTTCTTTTTCTTCCGTAAAATCTTCTATCTTTCGATCAAAACAAGAATCCTATGTTTCATTTTTTTAATAACTTCTATCTGTATGTATTTAATCAAAACCCTAATCTTATGTTTCCTAAAAGTAATATCTCCTAATTTTTAGATTTGAATGAAAACCCTGTTCTTTGTTATCATTTTAAAATCACTGGTATTTTTGAACCAAGACACCAAACCCTTTCTTTTCCTTCCTGAATACCTAATATTTTTGAATCAAAACCTTAATCCTAAGTTTTCTGATTTAGTGTCACCTTTCTTTAATCAAAAACATGATCATATGTTTTCTTTTCGTAACGCCTACTATATTCGAATCAAAAGCTTAATCTTATGCTTTCAATCAAAACCCTAATTATGTGTTTTATTTTCTGAATGTTTCGTTTTGTTTTTAATCAAAACACTAATAATATCTTTCAAAGCCATAATCTTTTTCTTTTTCTTTCGTAAAGTCTCTTATCTTTCGGTCAAAACGATAATCATATGTTTCATTTTCTTAATAACCTCTATCTATATGTATTTAATAAAACCCTAACCTTATGTTTTCTGATTGTAATATATCCTAATTTATAGTTTTGATTGAAGACCGTAGTCTTTGTTGTCATTTTCAAATGACTCGTATTTTTAAACAAAGTTCCCAAACCCTTTCTTTTACTTTTGGAATACCTACTATTTTTAAAACAAAACACTAATACTAAGTTTTCTTATGGTCGCGTCACCTTTCTTTATTCAAAACCTCGATCATATGTGTTCTTTACGTAACGCCTACTTTATTTGAATCAAAAGCCTAATCTTATGCTTTCAATCAAAACCTTAATTCTTTGTTTTATTTTCGGAATGTCTCGTTTTGTTTTTTTATCAAAACACTAACCCTATCTTTCAAAAACATAATCTTTTCTTTTTCTTTCGTAAAATCTTCTATCTTTCGGTCAAAACAAGAATCCTATGTTTAATTTCCTTAATAACTTCTATCTGTATGTATTTGATCAAAACCCTAATCTTATGTTTCCTAAAAGTAATATCTCCTAATTTTTTAGTTTTGAATGAAAACCCTGTTCTTTGTTATCATTTTAAAATCACTGGTATTTTTGAACCAACACACCAAAGCCTTTCGTTTCCTTTCAGAATACCTACTATTTTTGAATCAAAAACCTAATCCTAAGTTTTCTGATTATAGTGTCACCTTTGTTTTATCAAAAACATGATCATATGTTTTCTTTTCTTAACGCCAACTATATTCGAATCGAAAGCTTAATCTTATGCTTTCAATCAAAACCCTAATGCTGTGTTTTATTTTCTGAATGTTTCGTTTTGTTTTTAATCAAAACACTAATAATATCTTTCAAAGCCATAATCTTTTTCTTTTTCTTTCGTAAAGTCTCTTATCTTTCGGTCAAAACGATAATCATATGTTTCATTTTCTTAATAACCTCTATCTATATGTATTTAATAAAACCCTAACCTTATGTTTTCTGATAGTAATATATCCTAATTTATAGTTTTGATTGAAGACCGTAGTCTTTGTTGTCATTTTGAAATGACTCGTATTTTTTAACCAAGTTCCCAAACCCTTTCTTTTACTTTTGGAATACCTATTATTTTTAAAACAAAACACTAATACTAAGTTTTCTTATGGTCGCGTCACCTTTCTTTATTCAAAACCTCGATCATATGTGTTCTTTACGTAACGCCTACTTTATTTGAATCAAAAGCCTAATCTTATGCTTTCAATCAAAACCTTAATTCTTTGTTTTATTTTCGGAATGTCTCGTTTTGTTTTTTTATCAAAACACTAACCCTATCTTTCAAAAACATAATCTTTTCTTTTTCTTTCGTAAAACCTTCTATCTTTCGGTCAAAACAAGAATCCTATGTTTAATTTCCTTAATAACTTCTATCTGTATGTATTTGATCAAAACCCTAATCTTATGTTTCCTAAAAGTAATATCTACTAATTTTTTAGTTTTGAATGAAAACCCTGTTCCTTGTTATCATTTTAAAATAACTCGTATTTTTGAACCAACACACCAAAGCCTTTCTTTTCCTTTCGGAATACCTACTATTTTTGAATCAAAAACCTAATCCTAAGTTTTCTGATTGTAGTATCACCTTTGTTTAATCAAAAACATGATCATATGTTTTCTTTTCTTAACGCCAACTATATTTGAATCGAAAGCTTAATCTTATGCTTTCAATCAAAACCCTAATGCTGTGTTTTATTTTATGAATGTTTCGTTTTGTTTTTAATCAAAACACTAATAATATTTTTCAAAGCCATAATCTTTTTCTTTTTCTTTCGTAAAGTCTCTTATCTTTCGGTCAAAACGATAATCATATGTCTAATTTCCTTAATAACTTCTATTTGTATGTATTTGATCAAAACCCTAATCTTATGTTTCCTAAAAGTAATATCTACTAATTTTTAGTTTTGAAATAAAACCCTGTTCTTTGTTATCATTTTAAAATAACTCGTATTTTTGAACCAACACACCAAAGTCTTTCTTTTCCTTTCAGAATACCTACTATTTTTGAATCAAAAACCTAATCCTAAGTTTTCTGATTGTAGTGTCACCTTTGTTTAATCAAAAACATGATCATATGTTTTCTTTTCTTAACGCCCACTATATTTGAATCGAAAGCTTAATCTTATGCTTTCAATCAAAACCCTAATGCTGTGTTTTATTTTCTGAATGTTTCGTTTTGTTTTTAATCAAAACACTAACAATATCTTTCAAAACCATAATCTTTTTCTTTTTCTTTCGTAAAGTCTTTTATCTTTCGGTCAAGACAATAATCATTTGTTTCATTTTCTTAATAATCTCTATCTATATGTATTTAATAAAACCCTAATCTTATGTTTTCTGATAGTAACATATCCCAATTTTTAGTTTTGATTGAAAACCGTAGTCTTTGTTGTCATTTTGAAATGACACGTATTTTTTAACCAAGATCCCAAACCCTTTCTTTTACTTTTGGAATACCTACTATTTTTTAATCAAAACCCTAATACTAAGTTTTCTTATGGTCGCGTCACCTTTCTTTAGTCAAAACCTCGATCATATGTGTTCTTTACGTAACGCCTACTTTATTTGAATCAAAAGCCTAATCTTATGCTTTCAATCAAAACCTTTATGCTTTCTTTTATTTTCGGAATGTCTCGTGTTGTTTTTTTATCAAAACACTAACCATATCTTTCAAAACCATAATCTTTTCTTTTTCTTTCGTAAAATCTTCTATCTTTCGGTCAAAATAAGAATCCTATGTTTCATTTTCTTAATAACTTCTATCTGTATGTATTTAATCAAACCCTAATCTTATGTTTCCTAAAAGTAATATCTCCTAATTTTTAATTTTGAATGAAAACCCTGTTCTTTGTTATCATTTTAAAATGACTCGTATTTTTGAACCAAGACACCAAAGCCTTTCTTTTCATTTCGGAATACCTACTATTTTTGAATCAAAACCCTAATCCTAAGTTTTCTGATTGTAGTGTCACCTTTCTTTAATCAAAAACTTGAACATATGTTTTTCTAATCGTAACGCCTACTATATTTGAATCAAAATCTTAATCTTATGCTGTCAATCAAAAGCGTAATGCTGTGTTTTATTTTCTAAATGTTTCATTTTGTTTTTAATGAAAACACTAACCCTATCTTTCAAAGCCATAATCTTTTTCTTTTTCTTTCGTAAAGTCTCTTATCTTTCGGTCAAAACAATAATCATATGTTTCATTTTCTTAATAACCTCTATCTATATGTATTTAATAAAATCCTAATATTATGTTTTCTGGTAATAATATATCCTAAGTTTTAGTTTTGATTGAAACTTGTAGTGTTTGTTGTCATTTTGAAATGACTCGTATTTTGTAACCAAGATCCCGAACCCTTTCTTTTACTTTTGGAATACCTACTATTTTTTAATCAAAACCCTAATACTAAGTTTTCTTATGGTAGCGTCACCTTTATTTAGTCAAAACCTCGATCATATGTGTTCTTTATGTAACGCCTACTTTATTTGAATCAAAAGCCTAATCTTATGCTTTCAATCAAAACCTTAATGCTTTGTTTTATTTTGGGAATATCTCGTTTTGTTTTTTATCGAAACACTAACCCTATCTTTCAGAACCATAATCTTTTCTGTTTCTTTCGTAAAACCTTCTATCTTTCGGTCAAAACAAGAATCCTATGTTTAATTTTCTTAATAACTTCTATCCGTATGTATTTAATCAAAACCCTAATCTTATGTTTCCTAAAATTAATATCTCCTAATTTTTATTTTTGAATGAAAACCCTGGTCTTCGTTATCATTTTAAAATGACTCGTATTTTTGAACCGAGACACCAAAGGCTTTCTTTTCCTTTCAGAATGCCTACTATTTTTGAATCAAAACCCTAATTCTAAGTTTTCTGATTGTAGTGTCACATTTCTTTAATAAAAAACTTGATCATATGTTTTCTTTTCGTAACGCCTACGATATTTGAATCAAAAGTTTAATCTTATGCTTTCAATCAAAACCCTAATGCTGTGTTTTATTTTCTGAATGTTTCGTTTTGTTTTTAATCAAAACACTAACCCTATCTTTAAAAGCCATAATTTTTTTTTTCGTAAAGTCTCTTATCTTTCGGTCAAAACAATAATCATATGTTTCATTTTCTTAATAACCTCTATCTATATGTATTTAATAAAATCCTAATATTATGTTTTCTGGTAATAATATATCCTAAGTTTTAGTTTTGATTGAAACTTGTAGTGTTTGTTGTCATTTTGAAATGACTCGTATTTTGTAACCAAGATCCCGAACCCTTTCTTTTGCTTTTGGAATACCTACTATTTTTTAATCAAACCCTAATACTAAGTTTTCTTATGGTAGCGTCACCTTTATTTAGTCAAAACCTCGATCATATGTGTTCTTTATGTAACGCCTACTTTATTTGAATCAAAAGCCTAATCTTATGCTTTCAATCAAAACCTTAATGCTTTGTTTTATTTTGGGAATGTCTCATTTTGTTTTTTATCGAAACACTAACCCTATCTTTCAGAACCATAATCTTTTCTGTTTCTTTCGTAAAACCTTCTATCTTTCGGTCAAAACAAGAATCCTATGTTTAATTTTCTTAATAACTTCTATCCGTATGTATTTAATCAAAACCCTAGTCTTATGTTTCCTAAAATTAATATCTCCTAATTTTTATTTTTGAATGAAAACCCTGGTCTTCGTTATCATTTTAAAATGACTCGTATTTTTGAACCGAGACACCAAAGGCTTTCTTTTCCTTTCAGAATACCTACTATTTTTGAATCAAAACCCTAATTCTAAGTTTTCTGATTGTAGTGTCACATTTCTTTAATAAAAAACTTGATCATATGTTTTCTTTTCGTAACGCCTACGATATTTGAATCAAAAGTTTAATCTTATGCTTTCAATCAAAACCCTAATGCTGTGTTTTATTTTCTGAATGTTTCGTTTTGTTTTTAATCAAAACACTAACCCTATCTTTAAAAGCCATAATTTTTTTTTTCGTAAAGTCTCTTATCTTTCGGTCAAAACAATAATCATATGTTTCATTTTCTTAATAACCTCTATCTATATGTATTTAATAAAACCCTAATCTTATGTTTTCTGATAGTAATATATCCTAATTTTTAGTTTTAATTGAAACTCGTAGTCTTTGTTGTCATTTTGAAATGACTCGTATTTTTTAATCAAGATCCCGAACCCTTTCTTTTACTTTTGGAATACCTACTATTTTTTAATCAAAACCCTAATACTAAGTTTTCTTATGGTAGCGTCACCTTTATTTAGTCAAAACCTCGATCATATGTGTTCTTTATGTAACGCCTACTTTATTTGAATCAAAAGCCTAATCTTATGCTTTCAATCAAAACCTTAATGCTTTGTTTTATTTTCGGAATGTCTCGTTTTGTTTTTTATCAAAACACTAACCCTATCTTTCAGAACCATAATCTTTTCTTTTTCTTTCGTAAAACCTTCTATCTTTCGGTCAAAACAAGAATCCTATGTTTAATTTTGTTAATAACTTCTATCCGTATGTATTTAATCAAAACCCTAATCTTATGTTTCCTAAAATTAATATCTCTAATTTTTAGTTTTGAATGAAAACCCTGTTCTTCGTTATCATTTTAAAATGACTTGTATTTTTGAACCGAGACACCAAAGCCTTTCTTTTCCTTTCGTAATACCTACTATTTTTGAATCAAAACCCTAATTCCTAAGTTTTCTGATTGTAGTGTCACATTTCTTTAATAAAAAACTTGATCATATATTTTCTTTTCGTAACGCCTACTATATTTGAATCAAAAGCTTAATCTTATGCTTACAATCAAAACCCTAATGCTGTGTTTTATTTTCTGAATGTTTCGTTTTGTTTTTAATCAAAACACTAACCCTATCTTCAAAGCCATAATCTTTTCTTTTCTTTCGTAAAGTCTCTTATCTTTCGGTCAAAACAATAATCATATGTTTCATTTTCTTAATAACCTCTATCTATATGTATTTAATAAAACCCTAATCTTATGTTTTCTGATAGTAATATATCCTAATTTTTAGTTTTAATTGAAACTCGTAGTCTTTGTTGTCATTTTGAAATGACTCGTATTTTTTAACCAAGATCCCAAACCCTTTCTTTTACTTTTGGAATACCTACTCACTACAAAAAAAATTACTGTTTTGCAACTTATATTTGCAACTGATGAATTCTGTTGCACTTTTGCAACAGACTTGCAATAGCTTTACAACGACATTGAATATTTGCAACAGAATTTGCAACGAGTAAAAACGTTTGTTGCAAAAATAGTAGGAGTGATTTTGAAACAGATTTGCAACTTACTTTATGATAGGTTTGCGACCGATTTGCAATGGCATAAATTTTCGTTTCAAAAATATGGAGGGAAGTGCGCGGGAGAAATTTTGCAAGGACTTTGCAATGGACTGATAAAGTATACAAAGGCATTACAATTATGCAACAAGAATTTGCAACGGAATAATTCCATTGCAAAGTTGCAACAGAAATTTTCAATGAAATTGTGACATTTTAAAGTTGCAACAGAATTGTAACAAAGTTGTTACAATTTTAATTTAATTTAATTTTTTAAAAATTTATATAATTTCTAAAAAATTTTTGTTTATATTATATAATTTTAGAGTTATTAAATTTACTTTATGTCAAAAATTTGATATAATGATGATGATGATGTACAATACAATGTCTTTTGATTTATATAAATATAAATACTAAGATATTCTAAATTTAATTAATGATAATATAGAATACTAAGTTATTGCATTTTTTTTTTATCAAAAATTGATAAATTTAAGATATATATATATATATATATATATATATATATATATATATATATATATATATATATATATATATATATATATATATATTAAAGTAGTAATCACATGAGTATTCTCGTATTATATTTTAAAATGAAGTTATATGATGGTAAAAACATAAATTAAATATTAATTAAATATGTATGTTTAGCATAATCTTTTTAATCATCATATTATTCTATAGTCATTGGTAGTTTAGTAGCTACTTATTCTAATAACAATCAGTTGGAATTTTTTTTTCTTTAATAATATTAATTAATTATTTTATGTTTATTTCAAAATTAAGTACACAGAGTGTAACTTGAGTGTTTTTATTAGTATATGAATAAGATTTAAAATTTATTTCACTCTCATTTATCTTAGTGAGGTATCATTTTCCAAGATTTATTATAACAAAATTTTTTTTTAATGATATGAACAATTCATAATTTTTATAAATCTCTAAAGAATTATCCTTAGTATCATCTAATTTGGGGTGAAAAATGAGTTATTATTTTTTACAAAAAAAATTCATCAATTTTTTATATTAATATATTTTCACAATAAAAATAAAAAACATGACTATTTATTTATTTATTTATTTATTTGCTTTTATGAATATGTAAAGCTACTAACTAGCTTGAGACATCTTTATATCATATTAGGCAAAGTTAGGACCCTAAATCCCTGGAAAAAATTCAACAAGCTTTTCACTTTTCACTTTTACCCAAATCTAGGGTTTGGCAAAACTTTTTCATCCACCGTTTCTCCTTCGCCACCATCATGCACCACCATCATCAGCTCTCCGACCGTCCCATCCATCATATAAGTCCTTGCCGGCGAGACTCAGCAGCAGCATTGACGCATCCGCTTTCATCGAGGCCAACGACTCCGTTGCCTCGTCACCTCGTCGTCGTCTCTTTTTGGGTTAATGCTCTGACCACTCTCTGTTTTGGCAATGCTTATCTTTAGCCTCCATTTGTTATTTGTTTTGGTTCATGATATGGAGTTAATGGTGTGATCTCTCTGTTTGGATATTTTATTTGTTTGGGCATGCATATCCCTGATCTTTGATAATGATGAGAAATCTTATAATGATAGTTGTTGTTAGGCATTAATTGTGATTACTAACTTGACCTAGTATTGGTTCTTAGTTTTTCCAATTGCTTTCCTTGTTGTCACAAGTATTGGTTCTTATAATGATGAGAAATCTTATAATGATAGTTAGTATTGGCAACTGTTATTGTTACTATTGTTGTTGTTGTTGTTGATATTGTTGATTTTGATTTGGGCTCTTCATAATCTTATTGATGTTGGTTTTGGTTTGGTCTTGGATCTAGTTCTGTTTGGGTAGAATCATGTAAAGTATCCCACAATCAAACTTTGCCTTGATTTCATTGACATCACAGTTATCTGGCTTGCTAAACTCCTTCTTGAACTTGATCCATTTCTTGCCTTCAACTGACCATTCTCCACTCACACTTATCTTTCCATTTTTTTTCAAGGAAAACCTTCAGCTGATCTTTTGTGAACCCTGCATATTCACATACACCACAATAATGACAATATCCTTTTTTTTTTCATGGTATGTTACTGGGTTCATATATTATTATATCAACTATCAAGAAAAAAGTTAAAAAAAAATAAAAAAATTAAACCTGAAACATCAATGATGAGAATGCCACCCTTCTCCTCGTGAACCCATTCACTCTGTGGGTCAAAATCTTCGTTGGCAATTCCATGCCATTTTTATTCTCTGTTTAACTCTTGTTTGTGAATGTTTTTTATTAGAGCTTTACACATTAATTAGACTTATCTGCATGATATAAGCATACTTGTGTATGCTTATATATCCATAGAGGAGAATGTTTCCTTCTTGTTGTTTCAAAAGGCTAAAGAATCACTTTCTTTAGTTTTATTTCAAAAGTCTTATTTTTGCATGAGAATCGTTGGTGAATTTCGTTGCATGCATGCATGAGTTGCTGCTAGTTTGTTTGATAGGTAGGGAAATGGGGTCATTGAAAGTTAGGTGTATTAATATCTCTTATTATTTATTGGATTTAACTTGAGGGTTAATAATTATATCATCCTAATTAAGTACTGTATTTTAATAAGTATTAAGAATGGATTGAGATTTTGAAGTATCAAAATTTATTTGTTCTTGTGTTTGCATGATCCTGTTCTAAAGAATAGCTTTTGTGATTTAGTATAACTTATTTTAAACTAGTGAATTGATTATGAAATAAGTTCTTTTTTATAAAAATTACAAAGTCATTGGATATATAGTTTTACATTTTCAATAAAATCTGACCAATTTTATTCATTATTTATAAATTCAATTTTGTGATGTGACTGTGAAAATTAAATTAACCCATCTGCACTTATCAACATTTATGGTGATGTGTTTGTTCACCATATATATTGGTTGCTGAAATTCCAATCTCACCCTTGCTCCAATGATAAAAGATACATATTGGTAACACACCATCAACCGAGATATATATATATATATATATAAACCAAACAAATAAAACAATTCACTTTCTTTCTTTTTATTTTTTTCTTTTTTTTTCTTGATAAAAATTCTATTACTTCCCACAAATACAAAGACTTTGTGTATATATATATATAAACCAAACAAATAAAACAATTCACTTTCTTTCTTTTTTATTTTTTCTTTTTTTTCTTGATAAAAATTCTATTACTTTCCACAAATACAAAGACTTTGTGCATGAGAACATTTATCAAAACAATCTTTTTGGCCTTATGTAAATATGTAATCATCATTATAAAAACAAGAACTAGTAGAAAGATTAGCATCAAATAGATGGGGCCCCTTAGATTCTTCTCTTTCTTCTTTTAAAATTAATAAAATTAGCCTAGTGGGTGTGGTGGGGGGTGGTTGTACCAAGTGTCAAAGTGAATAACTTTTGCTTTGAGTGGAGGAAATTCAAAGTTTTTTTAACTTTTGCTTTTCAGTTTAATTTTTTGATTTTCAGTTTGTTACTAACCTTTTAACCTTTTCATTTATTAGTATATTTGTTTATATGTTTTGCTATTTTAAGACATTGACAAGTTTGAGTCTGTCTATGATTTTTAGAAATTATCATTATTTTACTATTATATGTTAATCTTGATGCCTTTCTAGCAATTTGGAATTCATTCATCCACTAGAATACATCAAACTAATTATATGTTTATTTTCATACTGTTGAAACAGAGAAAAGCTAATGATTTGCTTTTGAGTTACAAGAGTCTGAGAGAAGCTTGTGGGAAATACTAAAGTGAGTGCTCTCTCCAGGACCACCACATATCCACACATTCGCATCCATATATCTTACCCATTTATTGTTGTTGTTCATTAACCTCTCAAATTTCAATTATTATATTGTTATTTAATGTATATATTTAATATATATATAGTGAGTGCTCTCTCCAGGACACATGAGTGGCCTTAATTATTATTATTATTATTATATATATATATATATATTATTGTTATTATTATTATTATTATTATTATTATTATTATTATTATTATTATTATCTTTGACATGGATGTTTTGGTGCCCGAGAATATATATTATCTTTGACATGGATCTTAGTGCTGCTTTGCTATTAATAATTCACAAGTTGAGCTTTATAAGCATTTAATCTTTATTAAGCCATTGACTTCAATTAGACTATTGAAAAACTTATATTTGTGTTAAACTAAATTTTGAACCAATGTAAATAAAATTTCTAATTTACAAACCTTATTATAAATTTTTCATCATAAAATATCAATATTATCTTTAAAAAAAGAGAATGCTAATGATTGTTTTTTACCTTTATAGGATAAGCAGTTTTGAGCCTTCTCTTAATTGAGTTTGTGCATGGTGGCTTAAATTGCTGAAATTGCTGAGATCATCCTTGCGTAGAAAGAGCAAGAATTGATAACAAGAAGAAAGGAAGAAATCCTATAATTTTAGGTATTTTTTTTATTATTCCATCATGTATTTGATAGGTATTTTATTTTTAATTATGCCATCCATGGATTTTATTATATATGTTATCCTATATCATGCCATGTTATAGGGCACATTAGTACAAGTTGACTATACTAAGGTAAAGTTTATTTTTTTATTAAGTTTAATTTTATAGAGTTATAAAATAAGTAAGGACGATGACCTAGTAAATCATATCATAAGGGAATCTTCATTGGTGCTTGAATGATTGTTGATGCAAATTATCAAAATACTATTCATTGACTAAATTGTTAGAAAAATGATAAGCATGCCAAAAAAATTATTAGTTGTTCTTTCTTCTAATTAAAATTCTCGTGCCATCTTCGTGAATGCTATGTTAGAGACACAAAACATGCGCCCAGACCGACAATGGATGTATCAGAGGAGAACAAGAGGATTAATTGATCCAACTTTTATAGTTGGGGTTAATTCATTTGTGGAGTTTGCTAAGGCTCACCCAAATTATCTTGATGGCCATTTGATGAGATGTCCATGTAACCACAAGAAATGTAGGAATCGGAATTTTTTGGATGAAGATACTATTAAAGAGCACATTGCTAAGTATGGATTTGTGGAGAATTATGAAACATGGATCCATCATGGTGAAAGTGATGATGGTGATACATTTAGAGAACAATTGGTGGGAGAAGTGTTCGAGCAATATGTTGGGGATGAGAATAGGTCCGCATTTGAGACAATGATTCATGATGCTATAGGGCCATCATTTATGATATGTTAAGAGCAGAACAACAAGAGTTATGGCCAAATAATCCTAATAGAATATCCAAGTTATCTGTTGTTGCTCGCTTAATGAATTTGAAGACAGAACATCATTTTTCTAAAAGATTATATGATGGTTTTTGCCAATTAATGAAAGAATTCCTCCCTAATAGCAATGTTATGGTTGATGGATTCTATGAAACGAAGCAGTTAGTTACAGGGTTGGGGTTACCAGTTGAACAGATTGATTGTTGTAAAAGAGCTTGCATGTTGTATTGGGGTGAAGATAGTGAATTGATAAGTTGCAAATTATGTGGCCATGATAGGTACAAGAGAGGTAGAACTGATTCTGGAAACCGAAAAGCAATGGTACCATATAAGAAAATGTTCTACTTTCCTTTGGCCCCTCGTCTTCAAAGGTTATATGCATCTAATGCTACTGCTAAACACATGAGATGGCATTTTGAGCATGAAATGGAAAAGGATGGTATAATGCGGCATTGCTCGGATTCTCCTGCATGGAAACACTTTGATAACATGCACCCATCATTTGCATCAGAATGTAGGAATGTCAGATTAGGTTTATGCACAGATGGGTTCCAACCATTCGGGCAATCTGGTCAACAATACTCATCATGGCCAGTGATAGTCACACCATACAATTTACCACCTTGGATGTGCATGAAAGATGAGTACATGTTCCTCTCTATAATTGTTCCAGGGTCCATCAAATCCAAAGGACAAATTAAATGTGTTTCTACAACCTTTGATAGCTGAGCTAAAAGATTTATGGAAGATTGGAGTAGAGACTTATGATGTCGCGAGGAAACAAAATTTCAGGATGAGAGCTGCATTGATGTGGACAATTAGTGATTTCCCAGCTTACTCAATGTTGTCTGGTTGGAGTACAGCAGGAAAACTAGCATGCACATACTGCATGGAAGATTCAGATGCTTTCACTTTGACAAAAGGTGGGAAGACATCATGGTTTGATAATCATCGTAAGTTTTTACTACCAAATCATCCCTACAGAAGGAATAAGAAGTGGTTCTTGAAGAGAAAATTAGTAAAGAAATCTGCACCTCAGGTGAAATCTGGACTTGAAATACTTGAAGAAATTGAGAGCTTCGGACTTCAAAAGGTCACAGAAATAGATGGAGAGGAAATAAATTCTGATATTAAAAAGCATTGTAACAAATGTGGGTGGAAGAAAAGAAGTATATTTTGGGATTTGCCTTATTGGAAGCCAAACCTTATTAGGCACAACTTGGACGTAATGCACATTGAGAAGAACTGCTTTGATAATATTTTTAACACTGTGATGAATGTATCTGGCAAATCAAAAGACAATGCGAAATCTAGAGAAGATTTGAAGGAATTTTGCAATAGGCCTGAGTTACACATGGATGAAAGAACAAAGAGGTTTCCAAAGGCATGCTACATTCTTGATAGAAAACAAAAAGAAGAATTGTGCAATTGGCTGAGAGAGCTTAAATTTCCAGATGGGTATGTCTCAAATATGGGTAGATGTGTGGACCAACACAAACTGAAATTGTTTGGCATGAAGAGCCATGATTATCATGTTTTCATGCAACGATTGATACCCATTGCATTTCGAGAGCTACTTCCACAAAATGTATGGGAAGCATTGACAGAGTTGAGCATTTTTTTTAAAGATCTCAGTGCTAGAGTCATTAAAGATGAGGATATACGGAGATTGGAATGGGAAATCTCAATTATTTTGTGTAAGCTTGAGAGAATATTTCCTCCAAGCTTCTTTGATTGCATGGAACATCTCCCAGTTCACTTAGCATATGAAGCACGAATTGCTAGACCGGTACAATATAGATGGATGTATCCCTTTGAAAGGTATAAATATGATTTTTTTTTTTTGAGAATTTCTATTAAATTTAAGAATATTTAATTCTAGTAATATATAATTTTAAGCACGATAAAATACAGGTATTTGCGTAGATTGAAGAATAACGTGAAAAACAAAGCTCATGTTGAAGGATCAATATGTAATGCATACCTCGTCGAAGAAATATCATAATTTTGTGCGCATTACTTTGAGTCACATATTCACACAAGACATTGCAAAGTGGGAAGGAACGATGACAATATTAATTTTGATATGCATGCATATCCTGGAATGCTTTCAGTTTTTAAACCATCTGGTAGGCATTTGGGTCCTGAAAGAACACGACGTTTAGATGAAAAGAAATACCATGCTGCTCGAACATATGTTTTATTAAATTGCGATGAAGTTCAACCATACATCAAGTAAGTGATATTATTATATTGCACTACTTCATTTTTAATTGATCATAATAATTCACATATATTATCTAATTTATTTTCTTCAATTCAGAGTATATGAAGAATGGGTAAGGGAAAATCAGGCTAATATTCAAGATCATGAAATTGACCTTTTGTTGGAAACAAAATTTGCTATGTGGTTTGATAATTATGTGAGTGCCCCAACCTAATCATATCGAAAACATATCAAATTTGTATTATCTATTAATAACATGCTATTTTCATTTTGTTATATAATACACAGGCACACCATCCTAGTTCAGGGATCATGAATGAATGGTTAAAATGCCTTGCCGCCCCACCAATGCATAAGGTTAAAACATACAATGGTTATTGTGTAAATGGCTACAAATTTCATACAGAAAATCGTGGATCTTCTAAGAGCACAATGAATAGTGGAGTATGCATTAAGGGATCCAATTTATGTGCTAGTGAGATTGAATATTTTGGGAAGTTGGTTGAGGTGGTGAAATTGGAGTATGAAGGATGGCCAATGAAAGAGGTTGTATTGTTTAAATGCACCTGGTTTGATCCAACACTACGAATTGGTACCAGGATTCACCCACAATATAAGCTTATTGATGTTCATAAGAATAAAGCATTTAACAAATACGAACCATTTATTCTTGCAACTCAAGCTGCGCAAGTTTTTTACTCACCGTATCCTTCATTAAGAAGATCTTGTAATGATTGGTTGGCGGTTTGTGCAATTAAGGCAAGATCTATTGTGGAGGTAGCTGGATCACATGCGTCATCAATTTGTAATGCTTTTCAAGAAGATGAAGTACAAGTACATGAAATAGAAAATCATGAGGAAGAAATATCTCTAAATTCTTCCGACGGCACATTCATTGAAATTGATGGTATGGATATTGAAGAAGATGCAAGTCGAGAAGGAGAAGTAAGTGAGGAAGATGATGAAGATGAAGAAGAGGAAGATGAAGTAGATGCTTTTCATGATGAAGATGAATACTAAAATATAATGTGATGTTAAACTAGTTTTTTCATTTCACAATGAAAGATGACTACAAGTAGGATGTATTTTTTTAATTTTTTTTTCATTGTTGCGAATTCTTGACAGTTATATATTTTGGGTTTGTATTGTAAGTGCTGAGTTTATATTTGTTTATAGATATGGCTGGGAGAAATCGTTCCTCAGTTCGTCGGGGAAGAAGTATGGCTACATCTCAGGCTGAGTCCACAGGGGCATCTACATCATTTTTAGCTACTGCTATACAGAGCGACACTGCTCCCCCTACTACTCTTGCTCATACTACTACTCCTGCTACAATCTTTATGCCATCTACTATTGCTCATACTACAACTTCTGTGCCTTCTCCTACAAGTACTACTCCAGTTACTACTACACCTACTACAATAGCATCCCCTTCAACTATTTTTGCTCCTATTGAGGGTGCTTCTATAGGTGACGGTGGCTCTTCATGCCGAGTTCGTATTTATGTGTTGTCTGACAGTTAAAGAATCTATTTTTAGAAACCAAAACATAAAATATAAAAAATTTACATACGCATTTTTTGTATTTGAGATTTATATAAATCTTCATTAACATTTATTGTATTATGTTTTTAGGTTTGTGCCACACGGTCATGCCATTTCTAAATTTATTACTGAGAAAATGAAGGAAAGGCAGTACAAAGAAGGATACACATGATCCAAAATTGATAAGCACACACATGATTTTTATTGGAGAGAGTTTAAGGTACAATTATGTTTTAATTTAAGTAGTAAAATTTTAGTAATTGTAATATTATGTTTGTTGCATTAATTTATTTATAGTTCTTATTGGTCTTTGTATGAATGAAATAATTTTTAGTTTCTTTTGCTTTGATCTTTTCAGAAACATTATCATTGGCCCATAGAAGAAGAAGATGCTATCAAAGCAGTTTGGGAAAAAGTCTGTCGAGGCCATTATAGTCAAAATTTATGTAGGTGGCACAAGTCTTACGAGAAGACCGGTAAGAAGCCTGTTTGGGTTGAAGATGAAATTTGGAACAAATGGTTGGAGTATTGGAACAAAGAAGAATTCAAGAAGAAGTCCAAGCAAGCCTCCATTAATCGGTGTTCTGAGACAGGAGGCAATGGGGGTGGAATTAGTAGGCATCTAGGAGGCTCTAAGTCATTTGTTGAGCATGCTATAGACTTGGTAAATATTTTAAAATTTATTTGAGTGTTTTCCTTTCATCATTAAAAAAAATTCATGGTTTAATTTTAAAGTTTTTACATTGTCCTTATTAAGTAAACTTGTTATAAATTTCTTATGCTTTTGTTATATTAGAGTAAGACACTTCAGAGAACACCTGCTGCATTTGATATCTTCTGCAAGACGCATGTGAATAATGAAGGCAAAGGTGTTGATTCACGAGCACAGATGGTTTATGTAATTTTCAAAATTTATCTCATATTTGATTTATAGATTATTTCATACATGTTGTAATTAATGTTATTATAATTAATTACAGGATGCTATGCAGAAGATGGTTGAGACTGCTTCTCAGACATTATCAAATGGTTCGCAACCTTCACCACTTGATATGGATGCTTTGTACTTGGAGGCTTCTGGTGGAGAAAAGAAGAAGAGAGTTTATGGTCTTGGTTCTCACGCATCAAGCTTGTATCAAGATTCATTTTGTAGTGGTGCTACTTCAGCTCCCTCACCATCTTCAGCATCTACAATTTCTCCAGAGATTGTGTCTGAGATGGAAGGCATGAAAAAGAAAATGGTAGACTTGGAAGAGAAAAACCAAAGTTTGATGCAACAAAACACAAAAATAATGAGACAGATGTGTCGTGAGTGGAAGCGTATGCGAATGATGATGCAGTCTGGACCAGGCCAAACATCGCAGCCTCATGAAGATGAGGAGGATCAGGAGGATGAGGATGAGGATGAGGATGATGATGGCCTATAGTTATAGCATTAGTATTTTCCTTTGGCTTTGTGGATGTTACTAATACTATTTGTGCTTCTTACTTGTCTTTGTGCACATTACTACTTTATGTTTTTTTTTTAGTTTGTGCATGTTACTATGACTGCATTTTATTACTATGTTATATTTTGTTAAATACAATAGTATTTTTGTGTGTTATACTTTTATTAAGATGTTCATTGTAGAATTCGTACAGATAAATAATAACAAGGTATTAGTGATTTTGTATTGGATTTATTGTTGGCCAAAAAATAGTATTACAAATTTGCAACTGATTTGCAAGGGATTTGTTATGGATTTATTACAAATCTGTTATAATTTTGCAACCGATTTGCAAGGAACTTGTTATGGATCTATTGCAAATCTGCATCCATTGCAAATCGGTTGCAAATTTTGCAACCGATTTGCAATGGACTTGCTATGCATCCATTGCAAAGTTGTTACAAATTTGCAACCGCTTTGCAATAGAGTCTGCACAAATTTGGCAACGCCGTTCCAAACCCATTGCAAACTTGCAACACATTTGCAATGAACTTGTTTGTGACCAAAATATCTATTGCAAATCCCTTGCAAACTTGCAACACAATTGTAACAAACTTCACAATGAAATGGTTGCAAGTCCTTTACAATTCCATTACCAATGCATAATGTATTTGCAACGGATCTCATGGTAATCTGTTGCAAGAGTGTTGCTCATCTGTTGCAAACGATTTGCAACGGATTAGTTCGCATTGCAAAAATTTGCTACGAGCAAAATAGCAACGACACTAATCCGTTGCAAAGCCGTTACAAAATGTATAGTTGCAACGGAATTGTAATGGATTTGCCAATTGCAAAACTGTAAAATTTTTGTAGTGACTATTTTTTAATCAAAATTTGATCATATGTGTTCTTTACGTAACGCCTACTTTATTTGAATCAAAAGCCTAATCTTATGCTTTCAATCAAAACCATAATGCTTTGTTTTATTTTCGGAATGTCTCGTTTTGTTTTTTATCAAAACACTAACCCTATCTTTCAAAACCATAATCTTTTCTTTTTCTTTCGTAAAATCTTCTATCTTTCGGTCAAAACAAGAATCCTATGTTTCATTTTCTTAATAACTTCTATCTGTATGTATTTAATCAAAACCCTAATCTTATGTTTCCTAAAAGTAATATCTCCTAATTTTTAGTTTTGAATGAAAACCCTGGTCATTGTTATCATTTTAAAATGACTCGTATTTTTGAACCAAGAAACCAAAGCCTTTCTTTTCCTTTCGGAATACCTACTATTTTGAATCAAAACCCTAATCCTAAGTTTTCTGATTGTAGTGTCACCTTTCTTTAATCAAAAACTTGATCATATGTTTTCTTTTCGTAACGCCTACTATATTTGAATCAAAAGCTTAATCTTATGCTTTCAATCAAAACCCTAATGCTGTGTTTTATTTTCTGAATGTTTCAGTTTTGTTTTTAATCAAAACACTAACCCTATCTTTCAAAGCCATAATCTTTTTCTTTTTCTTTCGTAAAGTCTCTTATCTTTCGGTCAAAACAAGAATCATATGTTTCATTTTCTTAATAACCTCTATCTATATGTATTTAATAAAACCCTAATCTTATGTTTTCTGATAGTAATATATCCTAATTTTTAGTTTTGATTGAAAACCGTAGTCTTTGTTGTCATTTTGAAATGACTCGTATTTTTTAACCAAGATCCCAAACCCTTTCTTTTACTTTTGGAATACCTACTATTTTTTAATCAAAACCCTAATACTAAGTTTTCTTATGGTAGCGTCACCTTTCTTTAGTCAAAACCTCGATCATATGTGTTCTTTACGTAACGCCTACTTTATTTGAATCAAAAGCCTAATCTTATGCTTTCAATCAAAACCTTAATGCTTTGTTTTATTTTCGGAATGTCTCGTTTTGTTTTTTTATCAAAACACTAACCCTATCTTTCAAAACCATAATCTTTTCTTTTTCTTTCGTAAAATCTTCTATCTTTCGGTCAAAACAAGAATCCTATGTTTCATTTTCTTAATAACTTCTATCTGTATGTATTTAATCAAAACCCTAATCTTATGTTTCCTAAAAGTAATATCTCCTAATTTTTAGTTTTGAATGAAAACCCTGGTCTTTGTTATCATTTTAAAATGACTCGTATTTTTGAACCAAGACACCAAAGCCTTTCTTTTCCTTTCGGAATACCTACTATTTTTGAATCAAAACCCTAATCCTAAGTTTTCTGATTGTAGTGTCACCTTTCTTTAATCAAAAACTTGATCATATGTTTTCTTTTCGTAACGCCTACTATATTTGAATCAAAAGCTTAATCTTATGCTTTCAATCAAAACCCTAATGCTGTGTTTTATTTTCTGAATGTTTCGTTTTGTTTTTAATCAAAACACTAACCCTATCTTTCAAAGCCATAATCTTTTTCTTTTTCTTTCGTAAAGTCTCTTATCTTTCGGTCAAAACAAGAATCATATGTTTCATTTTCTTAATAACCTCTATCTATATGTATTTAATAAAACCCTAATCTTATGTTTTCTGATAGTAATATATCCTAATTTTTAGTTTTGATTGAAAACCGTAGTCTTTGTTGTCATTTTGAAATGACTCGTATTTTTTAACCAAGATCCCAAACCCTTTCTTTTACTTTTGGAATACCTACTATTTTTTAATCAAAACCCTAATACTAAGTTTTCTTATGGTAGCGTCACCTTTCTTTAGTCAAAACCTCGATCATATGTGTTCTTTACGTAACGCCTACTTTATTTGAATCAAAAGCCTAATCTTATGCTTTCAATCAAAACCTTAATGCTTTGTTTTATTTTCGGAATGTCTCGTTTTGTTTTTTATCAAAACACTAACCCTATCTTTCAAAACCATAATCTTTTCTTTTTCTTTCGTAAAATCTTCTATCTTTCGGTCAAAACAAGAATCCTATGTTTCATTTTCTTAATAACTTCTATCTGTATGTATTTAATCAAAACCCTAATCTTATGTTTCCTAAAAGTAATATCTCCTAATTTTTAGTTTTGAATGAAAACCCTGGTCTTTGTTATCATTTTAAAATGACTCGTATTTTTGAACCAAGACACCAAAGCCTTTCTTTTCCTTTCGGAATACCTACTATTTTTGAATCAAAACCCTAATCCTAAGTTTTCTGATTGTAGTGTCACCTTTCTTTAATCAAAAACTTGATCATATGTTTTCTTTTCGTAACGCCTACTATATTTGAATCAAAAGCTTAATCTTATGCTTTCAATCAAAACCCTAATGCTGTGTTTTATTTTCTGAATGTTTCGTTTTGTTTTTAATCAAAACACTAACCCTATCTTTCAAAGCCATAATCTTTTTCTTTTTCTTTCGTAAAGTCTCTTATCTTTCGGTCAAAACAAGAATCATATGTTTCATTTTCTTAATAACCTCTATCTATATGTATTTAATAAAACCCTAATCTTATGTTTTCTGATAGTAATATATCCTAATTTTTAGTTTTGATTGAAAACCGTAGTCTTTGTTGTCATTTTGAAATGACTCGTATTTTTTAACCAAGATCCCAAACCCTTTCTTTTACTTTTGGAATACCTACTATTTTTTAATCAAAACCCTAATACTAAGTTTTCTTATGGTAGCGTCACCTTTCTTTAGTCAAAACCTCGATCATATGTGTTCTTTACGTAACGCCTACTTTATTTGAATCAAAAGCCTAATCTTATGCTTTCAATCAAAACCTTAATGCTTTGTTTTATTTTCGGAATGTCTCGTTTTGTTTTTTATCAAAACACTAACCCTATCTTTCAAAACCATAATCTTTTCTTTTTCTTTCGTAAAATCTTCTATCTTTCGGTCAAAACAAGAATCCTATGTTTCATTTTCTTAATAACTTCTATCTGTATGTATTTAATCAAAACCCTAATCTTATGTTTCCTAAAAGTAATATCTCCTAATTTTTAGTTTTGAATGAAAACCCTGGTCTTTGTTATCATTTTAAAATGACTCGTATTTTTGAACCAAGACACCAAAGCCTTTCTTTTCCTTTCGGAATACCTACTATTTTTGAATCAAAACCCTAATCCTAAGTTTTCTGATTGTAGTGTCACCTTTCTTTAATCAAAAACTTGATCATATGTTTTCTTTTCGTAACGCCTACTATATTTGAATCAAAAGCTTAATCTTATGCTTTCAATCAAAACCCTAATGCTGTGTTTTATTTTCTGAATGTTTCGTTTTGTTTTTAATCAAAACACTAACCCTATCTTTCAAAGCCATAATCTTTTTCTTTTTCTTTCGTAAAGTCTCTTATCTTTCGGTCAAAACAAGAATCATATGTTTCATTTTCTTAATAACCTCTATCTATATGTATTTAATAAAACCCTAATCTTATGTTTTCTGATAGTAATATATCCTAATTTTTAGTTTTGATTGAAAACCGTAGTCTTTGTTGTCATTTTGAAATGACTCGTATTTTTTAACCAAGATCCCAAACCCTTTCTTTTACTTTTGGAATACCTACTATTTTTTAATCAAAACCCTAATACTAAGTTTTCTTATGGTAGCGTCACCTTTCTTTAGTCAAAACCTCGATCATATGTGTTCTTTACGTAACGCCTACTTTATTTGAATCAAAAGCCTAATCTTATGCTTTCAATCAAAACCTTAATGCTTTGTTTTATTTTCGGAATGTCTCGTTTTGTTTTTTATCAAAACACTAACCCTATCTTTCAAAACCATAATCTTTTCTTTTTCTTTCGTAAAATCTTCTATCTTTCGGTCAAAACAAGAATCCTATGTTTCATTTTCTTAATAACTTCTATCTGTATGTATTTAATCAAAACCCTAATCTTATGTTTCCTAAAAGTAATATCTCCTAATTTTTAGTTTTGAATGAAAACCCTGGTCTTTGTTATCATTTTAAAATGACTCGTATTTTTGAACCAAGACACCAAAGCCTTTCTTTTCCTTTCGGAATACCTACTATTTTTGAATCAAAACCCTAATCCTAAGTTTTCTGATTGTAGTGTCACCTTTCTTTAATCAAAAACTTGATCATATGTTTTCTTTTCGTAACGCCTACTATATTTGAATCAAAAGCTTAATCTTATGCTTTCAATCAAAACCCTAATGCTGTGTTTTATTTTCTGAATGTTTCGTTTTGTTTTTAATCAAAACACTAACCCTATCTTTCAAAGCCATAATCTTTTTCTTTTTCTTTCGTAAAGTCTCTTATCTTTCGGTCAAAACAAGAATCATATGTTTCATTTTCTTAATAACCTCTATCTATATGTATTTAATAAAACCCTAATCTTATGTTTTCTGATAGTAATATATCCTAATTTTTAGTTTTGATTGAAAACCGTAGTCTTTGTTGTCATTTTGAAATGACTCGTATTTTTTAACCAAGATCCCAAACCCTTTCTTTTACTTTTGGAATACCTACTATTTTTTAATCAAAACCCTAATACTAAGTTTTCTTATGGTAGCGTCACCTTTCTTTAGTCAAAACCTCGATCATATGTGTTCTTTACGTAACGCCTACTTTATTTGAATCAAAAGCCTAATCTTATGCTTTCAATCAAAACCTTAATGCTTTGTTTTATTTTCGGAATGTCTCGTTTTGTTTTTTTATCAAAACACTAACCCTATCTTTCAAAACCATAATCTTTTCTTTTTCTTTCGTAAAATCTTCTATCTTTCGGTCAAAACAAGAATCCTATGTTTCATTTTCTTAATAACTTCTATCTGTATGTATTTAATCAAAACCCTAATCTTATGTTTCCTAAAAGTAATATCTCCTAATTTTTAGTTTTGAATGAAAACCCTGGTCTTTGTTATCATTTTAAAATGACTCGTATTTTTGAACCAAGACACCAAAGCCTTTCTTTTCCTTTCGGAATACCTACTATTTTTGAATCAAAACCCTAATCCTAAGTTTTCTGATTGTAGTGTCACCTTTCTTTAATCAAAAACTTGATCATATGTTTTCTTTTCGTAACGCCTACTATATTTGAATCAAAAGCTTAATCTTATGCTTTCAATCAAAACCCTAATGCTGTGTTTTATTTTCTGAATGTTTCGTTTTGTTTTTAATCAAAACACTAACCCTATCTTTCAAAGCCATAATCTTTTTCTTTTTCTTTCGTAAAGTCTCTTATCTTTCGGTCAAAACAAGAATCATATGTTTCATTTTCTTAATAACCTCTATCTATATGTATTTAATAAAACCCTAATCTTATGTTTTCTGATAGTAATATATCCTAATTTTTAGTTTTGATTGAAAACCGTAGTCTTTGTTGTCATTTTGAAATGACTCGTATTTTTTAACCAAGATCCCAAACCCTTTCTTTTACTTTTGGAATACCTACTATTTTTTAATCAAAACCCTAATACTAAGTTTTCTTATGGTAGCGTCACCTTTCTTTAGTCAAAACCTCGATCATATGTGTTCTTTACGTAACGCCTACTTTATTTGAATCAAAAGCCTAATCTTATGCTTTCAATCAAAACCTTAATGCTTTGTTTTATTTTCGGAATGTCTCGTTTTGTTTTTTTATCAAAACACTAACCCTATCTTTCAAAACCATAATCTTTTCTTTTTCTTTCGTAAAATCTTCTATCTTTCGGTCAAAACAAGAATCCTATGTTTCATTTTCTTAATAACTTCTATCTGTATGTATTTAATCAAAACCCTAATCTTATGTTTCCTAAAAGTAATATCTCCTAATTTTTAGTTTTGAATGAAAACCCTGGTCTTTGTTATCATTTTAAAATGACTCGTATTTTTGAACCAAGACACCAAAGCCTTTCTTTTCCTTTCGGAATACCTACTATTTTTGAATCAAAACCCTAATCCTAAGTTTTCTGATTGTAGTGTCACCTTTCTTTAATCAAAAACTTGATCATATGTTTTCTTTTCGTAACGCCTACTATATTTGAATCAAAAGCTTAATCTTATGCTTTCAATCAAAACCCTAATGCTGTGTTTTATTTTCTGAATGTTTCGTTTTGTTTTTAATCAAAACACTAACCCTATCTTTCAAAGCCATAATCTTTTTCTTTTTCTTTCGTAAAGTCTCTTATCTTTCGGTCAAAACAAGAATCATATGTTTCATTTTCTTAATAACCTCTATCTATATGTATTTAATAAAACCCTAATCTTATGTTTTCTGATAGTAATATATCCTAATTTTTAGTTTTGATTGAAAACCGTAGTCTTTGTTGTCATTTTGAAATGACTCGTATTTTTTAACCAAGATCCCAAACCCTTTCTTTTACTTTTGGAATACCTACTATTTTTTAATCAAAACCCTAATACTAAGTTTTCTTATGGTAGCGTCACCTTTCTTTAGTCAAAACCTCGATCATATGTGTTCTTTACGTAACGCCTACTTTATTTGAATCAAAAGCCTAATCTTATGCTTTCAATCAAAACCTTAATGCTTTGTTTTATTTTCGGAATGTCTCGTTTTGTTTTTTTATCAAAACACTAACCCTATCTTTCAAAACCATAATCTTTTCTTTTTCTTTCGTAAAATCTTCTATCTTTCGGTCAAAACAAGAATCCTATGTTTCATTTTCTTAATAACTTCTATCTGTATGTATTTAATCAAAACCCTAATCTTATGTTTCCTAAAAGTAATATCTCCTAATTTTTAGTTTTGAATGAAAACCCTGGTCTTTGTTATCATTTTAAAATGACTCGTATTTTTGAACCAAGACACCAAAGCCTTTCTTTTCCTTTCGGAATACCTACTATTTTTGAATCAAAACCCTAATCCTAAGTTTTCTGATTGTAGTGTCACCTTTCTTTAATCAAAAACTTGATCATATGTTTTCTTTTCGTAACGCCTACTATATTTGAATCAAAAGCTTAATCTTATGCTTTCAATCAAAACCCTAATGCTGTGTTTTATTTTCTGAATGTTTCGTTTTGTTTTTAATCAAAACACTAACCCTATCTTTCAAAGCCATAATCTTTTTCTTTTTCTTTCGTAAAGTCTCTTATCTTTCGGTCAAAACAAGAATCATATGTTTCATTTTCTTAATAACCTCTATCTATATGTATTTAATAAAACCCTAATCTTATGTTTTCTGATAGTAATATATCCTAATTTTTAGTTTTGATTGAAAACCGTAGTCTTTGTTGTCATTTTGAAATGACTCGTATTTTTTAACCAAGATCCCAAACCCTTTCTTTTACTTTTGGAATACCTACTATTTTTTAATCAAAACCCTAATACTAAGTTTTCTTATGGTAGCGTCACCTTTCTTTAGTCAAAACCTCGATCATATGTGTTCTTTACGTAACGCCTACTTTATTTGAATCAAAAGCCTAATCTTATGCTTTCAATCAAAACCTTAATGCTTTGTTTTATTTTCGGAATGTCTCGTTTTGTTTTTTTATCAAAACACTAACCCTATCTTTCAAAACCATAATCTTTTCTTTTTCTTTCGTAAAATCTTCTATCTTTCGGTCAAAACAAGAATCCTATGTTTCATTTTCTTAATAACTTCTATCTGTATGTATTTAATCAAAACCCTAATCTTATGTTTCCTAAAAGTAATATCTCCTAATTTTTAGTTTTGAATGAAAACCCTGGTCTTTGTTATCATTTTAAAATGACTCGTATTTTTGAACCAAGACACAAAGCCTTTCTTTTCCTTTCGGAATACCTACTATTTTTGAATCAAAACCCTAATCCTAAGTTTTCTGATTGTAGTGTCACCTTTCTTTAATCAAAAACTTGATCATATGTTTTCTTTTCGTAACGCCTACTATATTTGAATCAAAAGCTTAATCTTATGCTTTCAATCAAAACCCTAATGCTGTGTTTTATTTTCTGAATGTTTCGTTTTGTTTTTAATCAAAACACTAACCCTATCTTTCAAAGCCATAATCTTTTTCTTTTTCTTTCGTAAAGTCTCTTATCTTTCGGTCAAAACAAGAATCATATGTTTCATTTTCTTAATAACCTCTATCTATATGTATTTAATAAAACCCTAATCTTATGTTTTCTGATAGTAATATATCCTAATTTTTAGTTTTGATTGAAAACCGTAGTCTTTGTTGTCATTTTGAAATGACTCGTATTTTTTAACCAAGATCCCAAACCCTTTCTTTTACTTTTGGAATACCTACTATTTTTTAATCAAAACCCTAATACTAAGTTTTCTTATGGTAGCGTCACCTTTCTTTAGTCAAAACCTCGATCATATGTGTTCTTTACGTAACGCCTACTTTATTTGAATCAAAAGCCTAATCTTATGCTTTCAATCAAAACCTTAATGCTTTGTTTTATTTTCGGAATGTCTCGTTTTGTTTTTTTATCAAAACACTAACCCTATCTTTCAAAACCATAATCTTTTCTTTTTCTTTCGTAAAATCTTCTATCTTTCGGTCAAAACAAGAATCCTATGTTTCATTTTCTTAATAACTTCTATCTGTATGTATTTAATCAAAACCCTAATCTTATGTTTCCTAAAAGTAATATCTCCTAATTTTTAGTTTTGAATGAAAACCCTGGTCTTTGTTATCATTTTAAAATGACTCGTATTTTTGAACCAAGACACCAAAGCCTTTCTTTTCCTTTCGGAATACCTACTATTTTTGAATCAAAACCCTAATCCTAAGTTTTCTGATTGTAGTGTCACCTTTCTTTAATCAAAAACTTGATCATATGTTTTCTTTTCGTAACGCCTACTATATTTGAATCAAAAGCTTAATCTTATGCTTTCAATCAAAACCCTAATGCTGTGTTTTATTTTCTGAATGTTTCGTTTTGTTTTTAATCAAAACACTAACCCTATCTTTCAAAGCCATAATCTTTTTCTTTTTCTTTCGTAAAGTCTCTTATCTTTCGGTCAAAACAAGAATCATATGTTTCATTTTCTTAATAACCTCTATCTATATGTATTTAATAAAACCCTAATCTTATGTTTTCTGATAGTAATATATCCTAATTTTTAGTTTTGATTGAAAACCGTAGTCTTTGTTGTCATTTTGAAATGACTCGTATTTTTTAACCAAGATCCCAAACCCTTTCTTTTACTTTTGGAATACCTACTATTTTTTAATCAAAACCCTAATACTAAGTTTTCTTATGGTAGCGTCACCTTTCTTTAGTCAAAACCTCGATCATATGTGTTCTTTACGTAACGCCTACTTTATTTGAATCAAAAGCCTAATCTTATGCTTTCAATCAAAACCTTAATGCTTTGTTTTATTTTCGGAATGTCTCGTTTTGTTTTTTTATCAAAACACTAACCCTATCTTTCAAAACCATAATATTTTCTTTTTCTTTCGTAAAATCTTCTATCTTTCGGTCAAAACAAGAATCCTATGTTTCATTTTCTTAATAACTTCTATCTATATGTATTTAATCAAAACCCTAATCTTATGTTTCCTAAAAGTAATATCTCCTAATTTTTAGTTTTGAATGAAAACCCTGGTCTTTGTTATCATTTTAAAATGACTCGTATTTTTGAACCAAGACACAAAGCTTTTCTTTGCTTTCGGAATACCTACTATTTTTCAATCAAAACACTAATCCTAAGTTTTCTGATTGTAGTGTTACCTTTCTTTAATCAAAAACTTGATTCATATGTTTTCTTTTGTCACGCCTACTATATTTGGATCAAAAGCTTAATGTCATACTTTCAATCAAAACCCTAATGCTGTGTTTATTTTCTGAATGTTTCATTTTGTTTTTAATCAAAACACTAACCCTATTTTTCAAAACCATAATATTTTCTTTTTCTTTCGTAAAATCTTCTCTCTTTCGGTCAAAACAAGAATCATGTGTTTCATTTTCTTAATAACTTCTATCTATATGTATTTAATCAAAACCCTAATCTTATGTTTCCTAAAAGTAATATCTCCTAATTTTTAGTTTTGAATGAAAACCTAGTTCTTTGTTATCGTTTTAAAATGACTCGTATTTTTGAACCAAGACACAAAAGTCTTTCTTTTGCTTTCGGAATACCTACTATTTTTCAATCAAAACCCTAATCCTAAATTTTCTGATTGTAGTGTTACATTTCTTTAACAAAAAACTTGATCATATGTTTTCTTTTCGTCACGCCTACTATATTTGAATCAAAAGCTTAATGTCATACTTTCAATCAAAACCCTAGTGCTGTGTTTTATTTTCTGAATGTTTCGTTTTGTTTTTAATCAAAACACTAACCCTATCTTTCAAAGCGATAATCTTTTTCTTTTTCTTTCGTAAAGTCTCTTATCTTTCGGTCAAAACAAGAATCATATGTGTCATTTTCTTAATAACCTCTATCTATATGTATTTAATAAAACCTTAATCTTATGTTTTCTGATGGTAATACATCCAAATATTTAGTTTTGATTGAAAACCGAAGTCTTTGTTGTCATTTTGAAATGACTCGTACTTTTTAACCAAGATCAAAAACTCTTTCTTTTACTTTTGGAATATCTACTATTTTTTAATCAAAACCCTTATACTAAGTTTTCTTATGGTCGCGTCACCTTTCTTTAGTCAAAACCTCGATCATATGTGTTCTTTACGTAACGCCTACTTTATTTGAATCAAAAGCCTAATCTTATGCTTTCAATCAAAACCTTAATGCTTTGTTTTATTTTCGGAATGTCTCGTTTTGTTTTTTATCAAAACACTAACCCTATCTTTCAAAACCATAATCTTTTCTTTTTCTTTCGTAAAATCTTCTATCTTTCGGTCAAAACAAGAATCCTATGTTTCATTTTCTTAATAACTTCTATCTGTATGTATTTAATCAAAACCCTAATCTTATGTTTCCTAAAAGTAATATCTCCTAATTTTAGTTTTGAATGAAAACCCTGGTCTTTGTTATCATTTTAAAATGACTCGTATTTTTGAACCAAGACACCAAAGCCTTTCTTTTCCTTTCGGAATACCTACTATTTTTGAATCAAAACCCTAATCCTAAGTTTTCTGATTGTAGTGTCACCTTTCTTTAATCAAAAACTTGATCATATGTTTTCTTTTCGTAACGCCTACTATATTTGAATCAAAAGCTTAATCTTATGCTTTCAATCAAAACCCTAATGCTGTGTTTTATTTTCTGAATGTTTCGTTTTGTTTTTAATCAAAACACTAACCCTATCTTTCAAAGCCATAATCTTTTTCTTTTTCTTTCGTAAAGTCTCTTATCTTTCGGTCAAAACAAGAATCATATGTTTCATTTTCTTAATAACCTCTATCTATATGTATTTAATAAAACCCTAATCTTATGTTTTCTGATAGTAATATATCCTAATTTTTAGTTTTGATTGAAAACCGTAGTCTTTGTTGTCATTTTGAAATGACTCGTATTTTTTAACCAAGATCCCAAACCCTTTCTTTTACTTTTGGAATACCTACTATTTTTTAATCAAAACCCTAATACTAAGTTTTCTTATGGTCGCGTCACCTTTCTTTAGTCAAAACCTCGATCATATGTGTTCTTTACGTAACGCCTACTTTATTTGAATCAAAAGCCTAATCTTATGCTTTCAATCAAAACCTTAATGCTTTGTTTTATTTTCGGAATGTCTCGTTTTGTTTTTTATCAAAACACTAACCCTATCTTTCAAAACCATAATCTTTTCTTTTTCTTTCGTAAAATCTTCTATCTTTCGGTCAAAACAAGAATCCTATGTTTCATTTTCTTAATAACTTCTATCTGTATGTATTTAATCAAAACCCTAATCTTATGTTTCCTAAAAGTAATATCTCCTAATTTTTAGTTTTGAATGAAAACCCTGGTCTTTGTTATCATTTTAAAATGACTCGTATTTTTGAACCAAGACACCAAAGCCTTTCTTTTCCTTTCGGAATACCTACTATTTTTGAATCAAAACCCTAATCCTAAGTTTTCTGATTGTAGTGTCACCTTTCTTTAATCAAAAACTTGATCATATGTTTTCTTTTCGTAACGCCTACTATATTTGAATCAAAAGCTTAATCTTATGCTTTCAATCAAAACCCTAATGCTGTGTTTTATTTTCTGAATGTTTCGTTTTGTTTTTAATCAAAACACTAACCCTATCTTTCAAAGCCATAATCTTTTTCTTTTTCTTTCGTAAAGTCTCTTATCTTTCGGTCAAAACAAGAATCATATGTTTCATTTTCTTAATAACCTCTATCTATATGTATTTAATAAAACCCTAATCTTATGTTTTCTGATAGTAATATATCCTAATTTTTAGTTTTGATTGAAAACCGTAGTCTTTGTTGTCATTTTGAAATGACTCGTATTTTTTAACCAAGATCCCAAACCCTTTCTTTTACTTTTGGAATACCTACTATTTTTTAATCAAAACCCTAATACTAAGTTTTCTTATGGTCGCGTCACCTTTCTTTAGTCAAAACCTCGATCATATGTGTTCTTTACGTAACGCCTACTTTATTTGAATCAAAAGCCTAATCTTATGCTTTCAATCAAAACCTTAATGCTTTGTTTTATTTTCGGAATGTCTCGTTTTGTTTTTTATCAAAACACTAACCCTATCTTTCAAAACCATAATCTTTTCTTTTTCTTTCGTAAAATCTTCTATCTTTCGGTCAAAACAAGAATCCTATGTTTCATTTTCTTAATAACTTCTATCTGTATGTATTTAATCAAAACCCTAATCTTATGTTTCCTAAAAGTAATATCTCCTAATTTTTAGTTTTGAATGAAAACCCTGGTCTTTGTTATCATTTTAAAATGACTCGTATTTTTGAACCAAGACACCAAAGCCTTTCTTTTCCTTTCGGAATACCTACTATTTTTGAATCAAAACCTAATCCTAAGTTTTCTGATTGTAGTGTCACCTTTCTTTAATCAAAAACTTGATCATATGTTTTCTTTTCGTAACGCCTACTATATTTGAATCAAAAGCTTAATCTTATGCTTTCAATCAAAACCCTAATGCTGTGTTTTATTTTCTGAATGTTTCGTTTTGTTTTTAATCAAAACACTAACCCTATCTTTCAAAGCCATAATCTTTTTCTTTTTCTTTCGTAAAGTCTCTTATCTTTCGGTCAAAACAAGAATCATATGTTTCATTTTCTTAATAACCTCTATCTATATGTATTTAATAAAACCCTAATCTTATGTTTTCTGATAGTAATATATCCTAATTTTTAGTTTTGATTGAAAACCGTAGTCTTTGTTGTCATTTTGAAATGACTCGTATTTTTTAACCAAGATCCCAAACCCTTTCTTTTACTTTTGGAATACCTACTATTTTTTAATCAAAACCCTAATACTAAGTTTTCTTATGGTCGCGTCACCTTTCTTTAGTCAAAACCTCGATCATATGTGTTCTTTACGTAACGCCTACTTTATTTGAATCAAAAGCCTAATCTTATGCTTTCAATCAAAACCTTAATGCTTTGTTTATTTTCGGAATGTCTCGTTTTGTTTTTTATCAAAACACTAACCCTATCTTTCAAAACCATAATCTTTTCTTTTTCTTTCTTAAAATCTTCTATCTTTCGGTCAAAACAAGAATCCTATGTTTCATTTTCTTAATAACTTCTATCTGTATGTATTTAATCAAAACCCTAATCTTATGTTTCCTAAAAGTAATATCTCCTAATTTTTAGTTTTGAATGAAAACCCTGGTCTTTGTTATCATTTTAAAATGACTCGTATTTTTGAACCAAGACACCAAAGCCTTTCTTTTCCTTTCGGAATACCTACTATTTTTGAATCAAAACCCTAATCCTAAGTTTTCTGATTGTAGTGTCACCTTTCTTTAATCAAAAACTTGATCATATGTTTTCTTTTCGTAACGCCTACTATATTTGAATCAAAAGCTTAATCTTATGCTTTCAATCAAAACCCTAATGCTGTGTTTTATTTTCTGAATGTTTCGTTTTGTTTTTAATCAAAACACTAACCCTATCTTTCAAAGCCATAATCTTTTTCTTTTTCTTTCGTAAAGTCTCTTATCTTTCGGTCAAAACAAGAATCATATGTTTCATTTTCTTAATAACCTCTATCTATATGTATTTAATAAAACCCTAATCTTATGTTTTCTGATAGTAATATATCCTAATTTTTAGTTTTGATTGAAAACCGTAGTCTTTGTTGTCATTTTGAAATGACTCGTATTTTTTAACCAAGATCCCAAACCCTTTCTTTTACTTTTGGAATACCTACTATTTTTTAATCAAAACCCTAATACTAAGTTTTCTTATGGTCGCGTCACCTTTCTTTAGTCAAAACCTCGATCATATGTGTTCTTTACGTAACGCCTACTTTATTTGAATCAAAAGCCTAATCTTATGCTTTCAATCAAAACCTTAATGCTTTGTTTTATTTTCGGAATGTCTCGTTTTGTTTTTTATCAAAACACTAACCCTATCTTTCGAAACCATAATCTTTTCTTTTTCTTTCGTAAAATCTTCTATCTTTCGGTCAAAACAAGAATCCTATGTTTCATTTTCTTAATAACTTCTATCTGTATGTATTTAATCAAAACCCTAATCTTATGTTTCCTAAAAGTAATATCTCCTAATTTTTAGTTTTGAATGAAAACCCTGGTCTTTGTTATCATTTTAAAATGACTCGTATTTTTGAACCAAGACACCAAAGCCTTTCTTTTCCTTTCGGAATACCTACTATTTTTGAATCAAAACCCTAATCCTAAGTTTTCTGATTGTAGTGTCACCTTTCTTTAATAAAAACTTGATCATATGTTTTCTTTTCGTAATGCCTACTATATTTGAATCAAAAGCTTAATCTTATGCTTTCAATCAAAACCCTAATGCTGTGTTTTATTTTCTGAATGTTTCGTTTTGTTTTTAATCAAAACACTAACCCTATCTTTCAAAGCCATAATCTTTTTCTTTTTCTTTCGTAAAGTCTCTTATCTTTCGGTCAAAACAAGAATCATATGTTTCATTTTCTTAATAACCTCTATCTATATGTATTTAATAAACCCTAATCTTATGTTTTCTGATAGTAATATATCCTAATTTTTAGTTTTGATTGAAAACCGTAGTCTTTGTTGTCATTTTGAAATGACTCGTATTTTTTAACCAAGATCCCAAACCCTTTCTTTTACTTTTGGAATACCTACTATTTTTTAATCAAAACCCTAATACTAAGTTTTCTTATGGTCGCGTCACCTTTCTTTAGTCAAAACCTCGATCATATGTGTTCTTTACGTAACGCCTACTTTATTTGAATCAAAAGCCTAATCTTATGCTTTCAATCAAAACCTTAATGCTTTGTTTTATTTTCGGAATGTCTCGTTTTGTTTTTTATCAAAACACTAACCCTATCTTTCAAAACCATAATCTTTTCTTTTTCTTTCGTAAAATCTTCTATCTTTCGGTCAAAACAAGAATCCTATGTTTCATTTTCTTAATAACTTCTATCTGTATGTATTTAATCAAAACCCTAATCTTATGTTTCCTAAAAGTAATATCTCCTAATTTTTAGTTTTGAATGAAAACCCTGGTCTTTGTTATCATTTTAAAATGACTCGTATTTTTGAACCAAGACACCAAAGCCTTTCTTTTCCTTTCGGAATACCTACTATTTTTGAATCAAAACCCTAATCCTAAGTTTTCTGATTGTAGTGTCACCTTTCTTTAATCAAAAACTTGATCATATGTTTTCTTTTCGTAACGCCTACTATATTTGAATCAAAAGCTTAATCTTATGCTTTCAATCAAAACCCTAATGCTGTGTTTTATTTTCTGAATGTTTCGTTTTGTTTTTAATCAAAACACTAACCCTATCTTTCAAAGCCATAATCTTTTTCTTTTTCTTTCGTAAAGTCTCTTATCTTTCGGTCAAAACAAGAATCATATGTTTCATTTTCTTAATAACCTCTATCTATATGTATTTAATAAAACCCTAATCTTATGTTTTCTGATAGTAATATATCCTAATTTTTAGTTTTGATTGAAAACCGTAGTCTTTGTTGTCATTTTGAAATGACTCGTATTTTTTAACCAAGATCCAAACCCTTTCTTTTACTTTTGGAATACCTACTATTTTTTAATCAAAACCCTAATACTAAGTTTTCTTATGGTCGCGTCACCTTTCTTTAGTCAAAACCTCGATCATATGTGTTCTTTACGTAACGCCTACTTTATTTGAATCAAAAGCCTAATCTTATGCTTTCAATCAAAACCTTAATGCTTTGTTTTATTTTCGGAATGTCTCGTTTTGTTTTTTATCAAAACACTAACCCTATCTTTCAAAACCATAATCTTTTCTTTTTCTTTCGTAAAATCTTCTATCTTTCGGTCAAAACAAGAATCCTATGTTTCATTTTCTTAATAACTTCTATCTGTATGTATTTAATCAAAACCCTAATCTTATGTTTCCTAAAAGTAATATCTCCTAATTTTTAGTTTTGAATGAAAACCCTGGTCTTTGTTATCATTTTAAAATGACTCGTATTTTTGAACCAAGACACCAAAGCCTTTCTTTTCCTTTCGGAATACCTACTATTTTTGAATCAAAACCCTAATCCTAAGTTTTCTGATTGTAGTGTCACCTTTCTTTAATCAAAAACTTGATCATATGTTTTCTTTTCGTAACGCCTACTATATTTGAATCAAAAGCTTAATCTTATGCTTTCAATCAAAACCCTAATGCTGTGTTTTATTTTCTGAATGTTTCGTTTTGTTTTTAATCAAAACACTAACCCTATCTTTCAAAGCCATAATCTTTTTCTTTTTCTTTCGTAAAGTCTCTTATCTTTCGGTCAAAACAAGAATCATATGTTTCATTTTCTTAATAACCTCTATCTATATGTATTTAATAAACCCTAATCTTATGTTTTCTGATAGTAATATATCCTAATTTTTAGTTTTGATTGAAAACCGTAGTCTTTGTTGTCATTTTGAAATGACTCGTATTTTTTAACCAAGATCCCAAACACTTTCTTTTACTTTTGGAATACCTACTATTTTTTAATCAAAACCCTAATACTAAGTTTTCTTATGGTAGCGTCACCTTTCTTTAGTCAAAACCTCGATCATATGTGTTCTTTACGTAACGCCTACTTTATTTGAATCAAAAGCCTAATCTTATGCTTTCAATCAAAACCTTAATGCTTTGTTTTATTTTCGGAATGTCTCGTTTTGTTTTTTATCAAAACACTAACCCTATCTTTCAAAACCATAATCTTTTCTTTTTCTTTCGTAAAATCTTCTATCTTTCGGTCAAAACAAGAATCCTATGTTTCATTTTCTTAATAACTTCTATCTGTATGTATTTAATCAAAACCCTAATCTTATGTTTCCTAAAAGTAATATCTCCTAATTTTTAGTTTTGAATGAAAACCCTGGTCTTTGTTATCATTTTAAAATGACTCGTATTTTTGAACCAAGACACCAAAGCCTTTCTTTTCCTTTCGGAATACCTACTATTTTTGAATCAAAACCCTAATCCTAAGTTTTCTGATTGTAGTGTCACCTTTCTTTAATAAAAACTTGATCATATGTTTTCTTTTCGTAACGCCTACTATATTTGAATCAAAAGCTTAATCTTATGCTTTCAATCAAAACCCTAATGCTGTGTTTTATTTTCTGAATGTTTCGTTTTGTTTTTAATCAAAACACTAACCCTATCTTTCAAAGCCATAAACTTTTTCTTTTTCTTTCGTAAAGTCTCTTATCTTTCGGTCAAAACAAGAATCATATGTTTCATTTTCTTAATAACCTCTATCTATATGTATTTAATAAAACCCTAATCTTATGTTTTCTGATAGTAATATATCCTAATTTTTAGTTTTGATTGAAAACCGTAGTCTTTGTTGTCATTTTGAAATGACTCGTATTTTTTAACCAAGATCCCAAACCCTTTCTTTTACTTTTGAATACCTACTATTTTTTAATCAAAACCCTAATACTAAGTTTTCTTATGGTAGCGTCACCTTTCTTTAGTCAAAACCTCGATCATATGTGTTCTTTACGTAACGCCTACTTTATTTGAATCAAAAGCCTAATCTTATGCTTTCAATCAAAACCTTAATGCTTTGTTTTATTTTCGGAATGTCTCGTTTTGTTTTTTATCAAAACACTAACCCTATCTTTCAAAACCATAATCTTTTCTTTTTCTTTCGTAAAATCTTCTATCTTTCGGTCAAAACAAGAATCCTATGTTTCATTTTCTTAATAACTTCTATCTGTATGTATTTAATCAAAACCCTAATCTTATGTTTTCTAAAAGTAATATCTCCTAATTTTTAGTTTTGAATGAAAACCCTGGTCTTTGTTATCATTTTAAAATGACTCGTATTTTTGAACCAAGACACCAAGCCTTTCTTTTCCTTTCGGAATACCTACTATTTTTGAATCAAAACCCTAATCCTAAGTTTTCTGATTGTAGTGTCACCTTTCTTTAATCAAAAACTTGATCATATGTTTTCTTTTCGTAACGCCTACTATATTTGAATCAAAAGCTTAATCTTATGCTTTCAATCAAAACCCTAATACTGTGTTTTATTTTCTGAATGTTTCGTTTTGTTTTTAATCAAAACACTAACCCTATCTTTCAAAGCCATAAACTTTTTCTTTTTCTTTCGTAAAGTCTCTTATCTTTCGGATTTTTCACAAGCCCCATAAACCTCCCCAAAGTCATGGTCCACTTGATAAAGATCTTTAATGTGCTCAAAACCAAGGAATTTAACATCAAGAGTGGAGATAAAGGCATACCTGCGTGACAGCGCATCAGCAACCACATTCTCCTTACCTTGTTTATATCGAATGACATACGGAAAGGTCTCAATGAACTCAACCCATCGAGCATGTCGCTTGTTCAGCTTATGTTGCCCTTTCAAATGCTTCAAGGATTCATGATCCGTTCGAATCACAAACTCCTTCGGCCACAAGTAATGCTGCCAAGTCTCCAATGCTCGAACCAAAGCGTACAACTCCTTATCATAAGTGGGGTAGTTAAGTGCAACCCCGCCTAGCTTCTCGCTGAAGTACGCAAGTGGTCTTCCATCTTGCATGAGTACAGCACCAATACCGACACCTGAGGCATCACATTCTATTTCAAAAGTATTAGCAAAGTTAGGTAAAGCAAGTAAGGGAGCATGAGTTAGTTTGTGTTTCATAAGCTGAAATGCTTCCTCTTGTGCTGCCCCCCATTTGAATGCAACGTTCTTCTTGATAACTTCAATAAGGGGTGTCGCAATGGTACTAAAATCTTCACAAATCTCCTATAGAAACTAGCAAGTCCATGAAAGCTGCGAACGTGACTCACACTTGATGGGGTCGGCCACTCTTGGATGGCTTTGATCTTTTCTAAATCAACCTCAATACCTGTAGCACTCACAACAAATCCTAGGAAAACAAGTTTATTGGTGCAAAAGGTACATTTCTTGAGGTTAGCATACAATTTCTCTTTCCTAAGGACACCCAAAACCAATTGCTAATGCGAAGCATGATTATGCAAATTCTTACTATAAATCAGAACATCATCAAAATAAACAACAACGAATTTTCCAATGAAAGTTCGTAAAACATGATTCATTAAACGCATGAAAGTACTAGGTGCATTAGTTAAGCCAAATGGCATGACTAACCATTCATGCAAACCATGTTTAGTTTTAAATGCCGTTTTCCATTCATCGCCTTCTTTCATTCGGATTTGATTATACCCACTCTTAAGATCAATTTTTGAGAACACACAAGATCCATGCAACTCATCTAACATATCATCTAAACGAGGGATGGGTGTCGATACTTTACCGTTATGTTGTTGATGGCTCGGCAATCAATACACATCCTCCATGTTCCATCCTTCTTAGGAACTAGAATCACAGGAACTGCGCAAGGACTCATGCTTTCTCTCACGTACTCTTTCTCCATCAACTCTTCAACTTGCCTTTGGAGTTCCTTTGTTTCCTCCGGGTTGTTCCTATAGGCGGGTCGGTTTGGAATTGAAGCTCCGAGAACAAAGTCAATTTGGTGTTCTATTCCCCGGATAGGGGGTAAGCCATGTGGTACCTCAGGAAACACATCCTCGAACTCCTGCAAGAAACAACAACACTAGGCAATGAAGAGTCAGGTTGGTTAGTGTTTAAAAGGGCCTTCTTGTACATAAGTACAATCATCAGCCGTTTTGCAAGAAAAGCTCGCTTAACCTCACTTGTTTTTGCATAGAAATTTCTTTTTCCCTCTAATTTTCCCTCTTTGGCTGAATTCATCTCTCTCTTTTCTCTCTCACTAGATTCAGCCTTGCTCTCTTGTTTCTCACCACTACTCATCTCTTCACTCACTCTCTTGTGATCACTCAAATTCTTTTGATCTCTCATTTTCTTTTGATCACTTAGTTTTTGCATCATCACTTGATCATCATAAACCTGTTTCGGTGTCATTGGAGCTAGAGTGATGGTTCGTTGTTGGAAAGTGAAGGAGTGCTTGTTGGTGAAGCCATCATGTTGCACACGTCTATCAAATTGCCAAGGCCGTCCTAAAAGGAGATGTCCCGCTTGCATGGGTACCACATCACACAACACTTCATCCTCATATTTCCCAATCCGAAATGGCACCATAACTTGCTTAGTAACCCGCACTTCACCACTACCATTCAGCTATTGCAACTTGTATGGACGGGGGTGCTTGAGTGTTGGGAGCCCTAGCTTCTCAACCATGGAAGAACTAGCAACGTTAGTGCAACTACCACCATCAATAATAACACTACATACCTTGTCCTTCACATGACAACGAGTGTAAAAGATGTTCTCCCGTTGCACTTCTTCTTCCTCCACCTTAGCGTGCAAGTTCAAGGCTCTCCGAGCAACTAATCCAAGCATCTCACCATGCTCGGCCCCAAACTCCTCTTCTCCCAAAAGATCATCCTCCAATGGTGGAATGTCATCTAGCTCACCCTCGTCTTCAGAATCTATTGTCCCATTCTCCCGAATCACCATAACCCGCTTGTTTGGGCATTGGCTAGCGATGTGACCTCTTCCTTGACATTTGAAACATTTAATTTCACTAGAACGAGACAAAGTTGTGGGTATCTTACTTTGAGAAGCCGTGGAAGTAGTGGTTGAATTTTGCTCAGTTTTGGCCTTGGGGTTGGAGTTACTTTCATCTTTCCTTGGATAATTCGTCGTCCATGGTGTTGCACTAGGATTTTGTGGGGTGGGTCTCAGACGTGCACTTGTGCTGCCCTTCTTCAGTTGCCTCTCAACCTTCATTGTCATATGCACCAAGTCTTCCAACTCCACATAGTGATGTAGCTCAACTGTGTTGGCAATCTCCCTATTCAACCCATTCAAAAACCTTGCCATTGTTGCCTCCCGATCCTCCTCCACATTGGCCCAAATCATAGCCATCTCCATCTCTTTATAATATTCATCAACACTTTTGTAACCTTGTCGAAGACCTTGAAGCTTAAGGTATAGATCCCGGTAGTAATGAGATGGCACAAAACAACGCCTCATCACCCTCTTCATGTCATCCCAAGTCTCGATAGGCAAATCTCCACTTCGCCTCCTATTGACGCACAACTGATCCCACAACACAATAGCATAATCAGTAAACTCAATAGCGGCAAGTTTTATCTTCTTCATTTCAGAGTAGTTGTGAAAATTGAAAACCAACTCCATCTTCTTCTCCCATTCAAGGTATGCTTCGGGATCACTCTTTCCTTGAAATGCCGGAATCCTCATCTTGATACTACCCAAGTTGTTGTCTACCCGATTTCGAGCGTCTCTATCCCGACCATATCTCCTAGGGCTGCCCGTTGACATCCTATCAAAGTCTTCATCGAAATTTTCCACTTCAAACGCCCCCACACCTTCAACTCCCCGTTGGGGCACCCTATTCCTCCTTGGAAGGTTTGGAACAACCGGTGGTTGACCTCGTTGTGCTTCCTCTTCAACTCTATCCAACCTCTCATGTATTTGCTCAAGTTCCGCCCTCATCATCCTTCTCATTTCCCCAATTATAGCTTGCACTTGCAAATTCAGAATAGTTGGAGGGGTACTCTCCTCGCTTGTGTTTCTCTCCGGAATTTGAGACATGATGGAAAAACCTGCAAAGCAATGTTAGATAAAAAAATTACCCTCACCACAAAACTCACGTAGTTCACTCCAAGAAATAATTCACTCAAATTCACTCGTGTATCACTCAATTCAATTTGGCTTTTACCCTCAAATGATCTCACCTCGCTGCCTTTTTCCACTCGTTTTCTTCTTTGAGTTCTTTCAAAACTAATTAAAAACCATCATCAAAGGGTTCAAACCGAAGCAAACCAAAACGGATCGAAGATTTGTTTTCTTGGAAATGGGCTGAAATTTTGGCAATTCAAGAAATGGGGTGGATTTTTTTTGGCAACTCAAGAAATTTGGCAAGTCAAGAATGGCAATTCAAGATTGGCAATTCAAAGCGAAACAGATAAAGAAATTTTGGCAATTCAAGAAATGGGCCGGATTTTTTTGGCAAGTCAAGAAATTTTGGCAATTCAAGAATGGCAACTAAAGATTGGCAATTCAAATCGAACCAAATCAAGAGATTTTGGCAATTCAAGAATGGCAACCTCAATACCTCTAGAGAAATTTATTTTTTTTTTATTCTTCTTTCCTTTTTCTACTCTTTGTTTTTTTTTTCTTCTTCTTCTTCTTCTTTTTACGTTTTTTTTTTCAGAAACTCAGTTCTTCAATTTCCACAAACTCAAATCTTCACAAACTATTTTGTAATTTCGGAATCAATAAAAGGGAACTCATAAAAGAAAGAAATCCCTCTCTCAAAGAAAGAACAAAATATGAGTGACTTCAATCAATGAAACCCTAGATTTAGATGCAATTTTTTTTTTGTAAGAGAAATGAACAAAAATCAATAGAAGATAGGTCGAAAGGATAGACTTAGCTCTGGTACCAACTGATACGAACCTCGCCAACGATTGTGACGAAACCCGAAACAAATCTGGCAAGAAGAAGAAAAGCCAAAGGATTCAAGAATAAGGGATGGAAAACCTCGACCCAATGCTTAGCGAAGCACGAACCTCGGTAAGGGGATGACGCCACAAAAGGAGATGAAAATCCAATTGATAAGTCGGTTTGAACGCCACAAGGAAAACCCTTGATAAGTTCTTAAAAAGTTTCTTCAAGAAAACAAGAAGAAAACCTCACAAATACTCATAGATCAAAGTTGTGTTTTATGGCTGCTACAGGGGCTATATATATAGCCCAAACCCTAGAGAACTTCAAAGAAGTAAAAGTTCAAAACTACCCTTAAAGATAAAAAAAGTAAACAACCAACTAAAGAGCAACTTTAGCCCAAAGGTCCACAAGGCCCAACAAGACTAAGCAATTACAAAAGACTCTAGTTCACATAATAAACTCAAAAACAAATGACAACCAAATCTTCATCAAGCGTATAAGTGGAATCGGCTTGGATGAGTAGGACCAGCTTTTGTTCACCATCAGTAGTGATCACACTCTCTTCCTGTTGTAGAATTCTCCATGCCAAGTTGCTAAGCTCCTCTTTAAATCTTCTAGCTCGAGCCCTCGTCACTGGTCCTGTTGGGACTTGAATTGGATCCTTAGCCTTGATGTCCACATCAATGTTTCCTTTCTTAATAACTTCTATATGTATATATTTAATCAAAACCCTAATCTAATAATGTTTTCTAATAGTAACATCTCCTAATTTTCAGTTTTAAATGAAAACCCTAGTCTTTGTTATCATTTTAAAATAACTCGTATTTTTGAACCAAGACCCCAAAGCGTTTCTTTTCCTTTCCGAATACCTACTATTTTTTAATAAAAACCCTAATCCTAAGTTTTCTTGTGGTAGTGTCGCTTTTCTTTATTCAAAACCTTGATCATATGTTTTCTTTTCGTAATGCCGACTATACTTGATACAAAAGCCTAATCTTCTGCTTTCAATCAAAACCCTAATGCTTTGTTTTATTTTTGGAATATCTCATTTTGTATTTTATCAAAAAACTAACACCAATTTTCCAAACCATAATCTTTTCTTTTTTTTCTTTCGTAAAGTCTCGTATCTTTCCTTCAAAACAAGAATCCTATGTTTTCTATCCTTAATAACTTCTATCTGTATATACTTAATCAAAACCCTAATCTTATATTTCTTATAGTAATATCTCCTAATTTTGAGTTTTGAATAAAAACCTAGTGTGTGTTGAAATTTTAAAATGACTCATATTTTTGAAACAATACCACAAACCCCTTCTTTTCCTTTCGGAATACCTACTATTTTTGAATCAAAACCCTAATACTAAGTTTTCTTATTGTAGTGCCACCTTTCTTTAATCAAAACATTGATCATATGTTTTCTTTTCGTAACGCCTACTATATTTGAATCAACTGCCTAATCTTATGCTTTAAATCAAAACCCTAATGCTTTGTTTTGTTTTCGGAATGTCTCGTTTTGTTTTTAATCAAAACACTAACCCTACCTTTTAAAACCATAATATTTTCCTTTTCTTTAGTAATGTCTTGTATCTTTCTGTCAAAACAAAAATCCTATGTTTCCTTTTATTAATAACTTCTATGTGTATGTATTTAATCAAAACCCTAATCTTATGTTTTCTTATAGTAATTTCTCCTAATTCTCAATTTTGAATTAAAACCGTCGTCTTTGTTGTCATTTTAAAATAACTCGTATTTTTGAACCAAGACACCAAACCCTTTCTTTTCCTTTCGGAATACCTATTATTTTTTAATCAAAACACTAATCCTAAGTTTTCTTATGGCAGTGTCACCTTTCTATAATCAAAACCTTGATCTTATGTTTTCTTTTCGTAATGCTGACTATACTTGAATCAAAAGCCTAATCTTCTGCTTTCAATCAAAACCCTAATGCTTTGTTTTATTTACGGAATTTCCACTAATTTTTAGTTTTAAATGTAAACAGTAGTCCTTGTTGTCATTTTAAAATGACTCGTATTTTTGAACCAAGACCCCAACTTCTATCTGTATGTATTTAATCAAAACCCTAATCTAATGTTTACTTGTAGTAATTTCTCCTAATTTTTAGTTTTAAATGTAAACAGTAGTCTTTGTTGTCATTTTAAAATGACTCGTATTTTTGAACCAAGACCCCAAACATTTTCTTTTCCTTTCGGAATACCTACTATTTTTTAATCAAAACACTAATCCTAAGTTTTCTTATGGTAGTGTCACATTTTTTTAATCAAAACCTTGATAATATGTTTTCTTTACGTAAAGCCGACTATACTTCAATCAAAAGCCTAATCTTCTACTTTCAATCAAAACCCTAATGCTTTGTTTTATTTTCAGATTATCTCGTTTTGTTTTTTGTCAAAACACTAACCATATCTTTCAAAACCATAATTTGTTTCCTTTTCTTTCGTAAATTCTCCTATCTTTCGGTCAAAACAAAAATCCTATGTTTCCTTTTCTTAATAACTTCTATGTCTATGTATTTAATCAAAACCCTAATCTTATGTTTTCTTATAGTAATTTCTCCTAATTTTCAGTTTTGAATGAAAACCGTCGTCTTTGTTGTCATTTTAAAGTGACTCATATTTTTGAACCAAGACACCAAACCCTTTTTTTCCTTTCAGAATACCTATTATTTTTTAATCAAAACACTAATCCTAAGTTTTCTTTTGGTAGTGTCACCTTTTTTTAATCAAAACCTTGATCATATGTTTTCTTTTCGTAAAGCCGACTATACTTCAATCAAAAGACTAATCTTCTGCTTTCAATCAAAAACCCTAATGCTTTGTTTTATTTTCGGAATGTCTCATTTTATTTTTATCAAAACACTAACCCCATCTTTCCAAACCATAATCTTTTATTTTTTTTCTTTCGTAAAGTCTTGTATCTTTCCTTCAAAATAAGAATCCTATGTTTTCTTTCCTTAATAACTTCTATCTGTATATACTTAATCAAAACCCTAATCTTATGTTTTCTTATAGTAATTTCTCATAATTTTGAGTTTTGAATAAAAACCTAGTATTTGTTGCAATTCTAAAATGACTCATATTTTTGAAACAAGACCTCAAACCCCTTCTTTTCCTTTCTGAATGCCTACTTTTTTTAATCAAAACCCCAATCCTAAGTTTTCTTATTGTAGTGCCACCTTTCTTTAATCAAAACCTTGATCATATTTTTTTCTTTTCGTAATGCTTAATATATTTGAATCAAAAGCCTAATCTTATACTTTAAATCAAAACCCTAATACTTTGTTTTATTTTCGGAATGTCTCATTTTGTTTTTAATCAAAACACTAACCCTACCTTTCAAAACCATAATCTTTTACTTTTCTTTCGTAAAGTCTACCATCTTTCGGTTAAAATAAGAATCCTATGTTTCCTTTTCTTAATAACTTCTATCTGTATGTATTTAATCAAAACCCTAATCTAATGTTTTCTAATAGTAACATCTCCTAATTTTCAGTTTTAAATGAAAACCTTAGTCTATGTTATCATTTTAAAATGTCTCTAATAGAATACCTACTATTTTTTAATCAAAACCCCAATCCTAAGTTTTCTTATTGTAGTGTCACTTTTCTTTAATCAAAACCTTGATCATATGTTTTCTTTTCGTAACGCCTATTATTTTTTAATCAAAAGCCTAATCTTATGCTTTCCATCAAAACCCTAATCCTTTGTTTTATTTTCGGAATGTCTCATTTTGTTTTTAATCAAAACACAAACCCTATCTTTCCAAACCATAATCTTTTCCTTTTCTTTCGTAAAGTCTCCTATTTTTCGATCAAAACAAGAATCCTATGTTTTCTTTCCTTAAAAACTTCCATCTGTATGTATTTAATCAAAACCCAAATCTTATGTTTTCTTATAGTACTATCTCCTAATTTTGAGTTTTGAATGAAAACCCTAGTCTTTTTTGAAATTTTAAAATGACTCATATTTTTGAACCAATACCCCAAACCACTTCTTTTCCTTTCGGAATACCTACTATTTTATAATCAAAACACTAACCTATGTTTTCTTCTAATAGTGTCACCTTTCTTTAATCCAAACCTTGATCATATGTTTTCTTTTCGTAACGCCGACTATACTTGAATAAAAAGCCTAATATTCTACTTTCAATCAAAAACCTAATGCTTTGTTTTATTTTCGGAATATCTCATTTTGTTTTGAATCAAAACACTAACCCTATCTTTCCAAACCATAATCTTTTCTTTTTTTTTCTTTCGTTAAGTCTCGTATCTTTCCTTCAAAACAAGAATCCTATGTTTTCTTTCCTTAATAACTTCTATCTGTATGTATTTAATCAAAACTCAAATCTTATGTTTTCTTATAGTAATATCTCCTAATTTTGAGTTTTGAATGAAAACTAATAAGTGCTCATGTTATAGTAATGCGAAGTGTTATTATCTTGCAATGAGCATTAATTTAATCAAATTTTATCACTAAAAAGTGTGCAATTGTTTACTTTTGTGCATTCTAGGGTTATGAAGATAAAATGAAGGAAAGGAACGAAGTTAGGTCGTGTTTGGCATTGTTGGGAAGATTTTCGGACCAAGCAAGGAGTAAGGCGTGAGCATAGACTTGTGAGTGTGTGCCAACCTCCTTTGGAGGGGCACAAAGGCAGTCACATTCACAATAAGTCTAACTCATGCCAACAATGAGAACTTCACCAATTAGGTGATTCGAAGCAATCGGCACGATCTACCGTTGATTGTGTGCCCAATTCAACGGCCTCGATGAAGAACGACGAATCCAAGAGCGTTTCGGCACAATTACTGTAGTGAATACTGTAGTAAAACCATTGTACCAAGTTACTGTTCACAGTCGGCCGAAAATAAGAATTCCAGAAACTTCACACGGGCGTGTGGAAATTTCACACGACCGTGTGAAATCCCGTTTTCAGCAAATTTAAAGCCGCGACTCCACATTATAAAAGCCCGATTTGGAAACATTTTGAGATATCTTTTGACATATTCTTCTCCCCAACTTCGTGGAGTGCGGCTAAGGTTTTGGAGAGGACTTCGTGGAGGTTTAGAGCGCGTCATCGGCATCGTCACCGACGTCTGGCGGCCGCACAAGACCACGGCCACACCATACGCAAGGGGGTTTTCATCTATGTCTTTACTTTGTGTTTTATTTCATACATTAATGAACATGTATAGCTCCATGAGGAGCTAAACCCCTTGTGGGTATTTGGACTTGTAAATTCTAGGGTTATCATGTTTCTTTGACATTGTTATTATGCTTTTCCATTATTGATGAATAAGAATTGAGTTTCAATCTTGATTTTATTTTGCTATTGTTTTCCCTTAGATGTCACACTAGGGTTGAGAGCAATCTAGGTTTTTCTTTGGAGGTGTGACAACTCCTATAGGATTAGACTATTCAAGATTGAAGAGTGTTGAGAGGGAGAGTTGTGAGGTAGCGATGTACCCCTTTCCCTTCCGGTGTGATTTCTCCCTACCTCCGTTTCCTTGATTTATTATCGGTCAAGATAGAGTGAAGTGCTAGGTAGATAAACTCCCCTGGGGCTTAGTTACGCGAGTAACAGAGTGAAGGGTTGAAGTGAATCCTATGCACTGGGGCTTAATCTAGACTAGGGTTCTTCCTCCTGTACCAAAGGGTTAGAACTACACATAGGAACAGGTTTAATCACTAGGAATCCCTAGAACTTAATGCAATCCCACGTAGTGTGAGGTTTAGGTAGATGTACTCCCCTGGGACTTAATCGTGCGAGCGATAGAGTGAAGGGTTGTTGTGAGTCTAATAACATAGTCTTGCACTAGAAGCATAAATCCTAGAGGTAACTTGTCCGGATACCCCACTTCATTCATTGTTAAATCCTCCTTAATCTCTTTTTCTTGCACTCTCTAATCTTTCACCTCTCTCTATTTAATTTCCTGTCTTTTAGTATAGTTGTTCTCACAATTCACACACGAATCGATTATTACTTTTCCGTACTTCGCATAGTTTTAATAGTGAAATCTCATACTCTAACTCCCTATTCCCTGTGGATTCGACTACCCTCTTATCGGGGTAACTTTTATTACTTCGACAAACCCGTGCACTTTCGGGGACCCTGTCAAAGTTTTTGGCGCCGTTGCCGGGGAATAGGTGTTTTAGATATTTGTTTTTCACTATTTTAGCTATTCACTTCACTTTCTATTCCATATTTTCTTTATCTATCATTGTTCTTACTTTTCTTTTCTTTGCTTTGGTTTCAGGTTATGACCCATGGGAACCCTTCGATTCTTGTTGAAGGAGACCCGGACATTGGAAAAAGAGCACATCGCAAGGGAAAAGAACCCGTGCAAGAAGCTTCGAATCAAGCCGATATTGAAACAGAAGGGTCAGAAGCAATGGCAGAACAGAACGAACAGCAGAGGACATTGTCCGACTATGCTAGACCCGCAGTAATGGGGACCCAATCGAGAATTGTGAGGCCCCCAATTACGGCAAATAACTTTGAGTTGAAGCCGTCGTTCATTTAGATGTTGCAACAGTCCGCACAATTCAATAGGTTGGCTGATGAAGATCCCAACAGTCATATAGAGAATTTCCTTGAAGTGTGCGACATGTTGAAGATTAATGGAGTGACGGACGACGTGATTCGTTTGAGAGCCTTCCCATTTTCATTGAAGGGAAAAGCAAGACATTGGCTTCACTCATTACCGAGAGCCTCCATTACTACGTCGGAGGAGATGGCCGAGGCATTCTTGGCTAGATACTTTCTGCCGGGAAAGTCAGCAAGGCTCCGGAATGAGATATCATCCTTTGTGCAGATGGAATTGGAGTCTCTATTCGAGACATGGGATAGGTTCAAGGAGCTCCTTCGTAAGTGCCCACAATATGGATTCCCCGAGTGGATGATCATTCACACCTTTTATAACAGGTTGAATGCTATGTTTTCTTCTGATAGTGTCACCTTTCTTTACTCAAAACCTTGATCATATGTTTTCTTTTCGTAACGCCAACTATACTTAAATCAAAAGCCTAATATTCTACTTTCAATCAAAACCCTAATGCTTTGTTTTATTTTCGGAATATCTCGTTTTGTTTTTTATCAAAACACTAAACCTATATTTCCAAACCATAATATTTTCTTTTTTTTTTCTTTCGTTAAGTCTCGTACCTTTCCTTCAAAACAAGAATCCTATGTTTTCTTTCCTTAATAACTTCTATCTGTATGTATTTAATCAAAACCCAAATCTTATGTTTTCTTATAGTAATGTCTCCTAATTTTGAGTTTTGAATGAAAACCATAGTCTTTTTTGAATTTTTAAAATGACTCATATTTTTTAACCAATACCCTAAACCCTTCTTTTCCTTTCGGAATATCTACTATTTTTTAATCAAAACACTAATCCTATGTTTTCTTATGGTAGTGTCACCTTTCTTTAATCAAAACTTTGATCATATGTTTTCTTTTCGTAACGCCGACTATACTTGAATCAAAAACCTAATCTTCTGCTTTCAATCAAAACCCTAATACTTTGTTTTATTTTCGAAATATCTCGTTTTGTTTTTTTATCAAAACACTAACCCTATCTTTCAAAACCATAATCTTTTCCTTTTTTTTTCGTAAAATCTCCTATCTTTTGGTCAAAACAAGAATCCTATGTTTCCTTTTCTTAATAACTTCTATCTGTATGTATTTAATGAAAACCCTAATCTTATGTTTTCTTATAGTAATTTCTCTTAATTTTCAGTTTTGAATGAAAACCGTAGTCTTTGTTGTCATTTTAAAATGACTCGTATTTTTGAACCAAGACCCCAAACCCTTTCTTTTCATTTCGGAATAAATACTATTCTTGAATCAAAACCCTAATCTTAAGTTTTCTTATGGTAGTGTCACCTTTCTTTAATCAAAACCTTGATCATTTGTTTTCCTTTCGTAACGCCTACTATACTTGAATCAAAAGCCTAATCTTATACTTTCAGTCAAGACCCTAATGCTTTTTTTTATATTCGGAATGTCTCATTTTTTTTTTTAATCAAAACACTAACCCTATCTTTCAAAACCATAATCTTTTCTGTTTCTTTCGTAAAGTCTCCTATCTTTCGGTCCAAAGAAGAATCCTATGTTTCCTTTTCTTAATAACTTCTATCTATGTGTATTTAATCAAAACGCTAATATTATTTTTTCTTATAGTTAATCTTCTAGTTTTCTGTTTTGAATTAAAACAATAGTATTTGTTGTCGTTTTAAAATGACTCATATTTTTTAACCAAGACCCCAAACCCTTTCTTTTCCTTTCGGAAAACCTACTATTTTTGAATCAAAATCTTAATCCTAAATTTTCTTATGGTAGTGTCACCTTTCTTTAATCAAAACCTAGATCATATGTTTTCTTTTCGTAATGCCTACTATACTTGAATCAAAAGCCTAATCTTATGCGTTCCATCAACACTCTAATATGCTTTGTTTTATTTTCAAAATGTCTCGTTTTGTTTTTAATCAAAACACTAACCTATCTTCCAAATCTATAATTTTTTCTTTTTTCTTTCGTAAACTCTCCTATCTTTCGTTGAAAACAAGAATTTTATGTTTCCTTTTCTTAATAACTTCTATCTGTATGTATTTAATCAAGACCCTAATCTTATATTTTCTTATAGTAATATTTCCTAATTTTTGGTTTTGAATAAAAACACTAGTCTTTGTTGTTATTTTTGAACAAAGATACCAAACCCTTTCTTTTCCTTTCAGAATACCTAGTATTTTTGAATCTTAACCGTAATCCTAAGTTTTGTTATGGTAGTGTCACCTTTCTTTAATCAAAACCTTGATCATATGTTTTATTTTCGTAGCGCTAACTATACTTGAATCAAAAACCTAATCTTATGTTTTCTATCAAAACACTAATCCTTTGTTTTATTTTCGGAATGTCTTATTTTGTTTTTAATAAAAAAACTAACCCTATCTTTCGAAACCATAATCTTTTCCTTTTTTTTCGTAGAGTCTCCTATCTTTCAGTCAAAATAAGAATCCTATGTTTTCTTTCCATAATAACTTCTATCTGTATGTATTTAATCAAAACCCTAATCTTATGTTTTCTTATAGTAATATCTCCTAATTTTTGTTTTTGAATGAAAACACTAGTCTTTGTTGTTATTTTAAAATTACTTGTATTTTAACAAAGACCCCAAACCCTTTTTTTCCTTTCAGAATACCTTCTATTTTTGAATCAAAACCCTAATCCTAAGTTTTTTTTATGGTAGTGTCACCTTTCTTTAATAAAAACCTTGATCATATCTTTTCTTATCGCAACGCCCACTATACTTGAATGAAAAGCCTAATCTTATGCATTCAATCAAAAGCCTAATGTTTTGTTTTATTTACAGAATGTCTCATTTTGTTTTTTAAACCATAATCTTTTCTTTTTTTTTCGTAAAGTCTCCTATCTTTCGGTCCAAACAAAAATCCTATGTTTCCCTTTCTTAATAACTTCTATTTGTATGTATTTAATCAACACCCTAATCTTATGTTTTCTAATAGTAATAACTCCTAATTTTCAGTTTTGAATGAAAGTCTGTTTTATCGTTTTAAAATGACTCGTACTTTTGAACCAAGACCCCAAAGCCTTTCTTTTCCTACGTAATACCTATTATTTTTTAATCAAAACCTTAATCCTAAGTTTTCTTATTTTAGTGTCACATTTCTTTAATCAAAACCTTGATCATATGTTTTTTTTTCTTAACGACTACTATACATGAATCAAAAGCCTAATCTTATGCTTTCTATCAAAACCCTAATGCTTTGTTTTATTTTCGGAATGTCTCGTTTTGTTTTTAAACAAAACACTAACCATATCTTTCCAAACCATTATCTTTTCTTTTTCTTCGTAAAGTCTCCTATATTTAGGTCAAAACAAGAATCCCATGTTTTCATTCCTTAATAACTACTGTCTGTATGTATTTAATCAAAACACTAATCTTATGTTTTTCTTATAGTTATATCTCCTAATTTTCATTTTTCAGTGAAAACCCTAGTCTTTGTTGTTATTTTAAATTGACTAGTATTTTTGAACCAAGAACCCAAACCCTTTCTTTCCCTTTTGGAATACCTACTATTTTTTAATCAAATTTCTAGTCCTAATTTTTCTTATGGTAGTGTCATCTTTCTTTAATCAAAACCTTGATCATATGTTTTATTTTCGTAATGCCTAATATACATGAATCAAAAGCCTAATCTTATGCTTTCCATCAAAACACTAATCCTATCTTTTAAAACAATAATCTTTTCTTTTTTTCATAAAGTCTCCTATTTTTTGGTGAAAACAAGAATCCTATGTTTCCTTTTCTTAATAACTTCTATCTGTATCAAAACCCTAATGTTATGTTTTCTAATAGTAATATCTCCTAAGTTTCAGTTTTGAATGAAAATCCTATTCTTTGTTGTCATTTTAAAATAACTAATATTTTTGAACCAAGACCCCAAACCCTTTCTTTTCCTTTCGGAATACCTACTATTTTTGAATCAAAACCCTAATCCTATGTTTTCTTATGGTAGTATCACCTTTCTTTAACCAAAACTTTGATCATATGTTTTATTTTCGTAACGCCTGATACGAACTTCGCCAACGATTGTGACAAAATCCGAAACAAATTTGGCACGAAGAAGAAAAGCCAAAGGATTCAAGAAAAAGGGATGGAAAACCTCGACCCAATGCTTAGTGAAGCATGAACCTCGGTAAGGGGATGACGCCACAAAAGGAGATGAAAATCCAATTGATAAGTCGGTTTGAACGCCACAAGGAAAACCCTTGATAAGTTCTTAAAAAGTCTCTTCAAGAAAACAAGAAGAAAACCTCACAAATACTCATAGATCAAAGTTGTGTTTTATGGCTACTACAAAGGCTATATATATAGCCCAAAACCCTAGAGAACTTCTAAAAGTAAAATTTCAAAACTACCCTTAAAGATAATAAAAAAGGAAACAAAAAACTAAAGAGCAACTTCGGCCCAAAGGCCCACAAAACCCAGCAAGACTAGACAATTACAAAAGACTCTAGTTCACATATTAAACTCAAAAACAAATGACAACCAAATCTTCATCAATCTTATGGAAACCAAATCTTCATCAAGTGTCTAAGTGGAATCGGCTTGGATGAGTAGGACCAGCTTTTGTTCACCATCAGTAGTGATCACGCTTTCTTCCTGTTGTAGAATTCTCCATGCCAAGTTGCTAACTCCTCTTAAAATCTTCTAGCTCGAGCCCTCGTCACTGGTCTTGTTGGGACTTAAATTGGATCCTTAGCCTTCATGTCCACATCATTCCCCCCCCCCTCCCCTCTTGAGAAGGATTTGTCCTCAAATCGCCACCTACATCAAAAGGACTTAAGTCAGTCACATTGAAAGTAGCACTAACATTGTACTCACCCGATAAATCAAGGCGGTAGGCATTGTCGTTGATCCGCTCGAGCACTTGAAAAGGACCATCTTGCATGAGTACAACACCAATACCTACACCAGAGGCATCACATTCTATTTCAAAAGTATTAGCAAAGTTAGGTAAAGCAAGTAAGATAGCATGAGTTAGTTTATGTTTCATAAGCTGAAATGTTTCCTCTTGTGCTGCCCCCCATTTGAATGCAATGTTCTTCTTGATAACTTCAGTAAGGGGTGCCGCAATGGTACAAAAATCTTTCACGAATCTCCTATAGAAGCTAGCAAGTCCATGAAAGCTGCGAACGTGACTCACACTTGATGGGGTCGGCCACTCTTGGATGGCTTTGATCTTTTCTTCATCAACCTCAATACCTGTGGCACTCAAAACAAATCCTAGGAAAACAAGTTTATTGGTGAAAAAGGTACATTTCTTGAGGTTAGCATACAGTTTCTCTTTCCTAAGGACACCCAAAACCAAATGCAAATGAGAAGCATGATCATGCAAATTCTTACTATAAATCAGAATATCATCAAAATCCTAATCATATGTTTTCTAATAATAATATCTCCTAATTTTCAGTTTTGAATGAAAACCCTATTCTTTGTTGTCATTTTAAAATGACTAGTATTTTTTAACCAAGAACCCAAACCCTTTCATTTCCTTTCATAATACCTACTATTATTGAATAAAAACCCTAATCCTAAGTTTTCTTAATGTAGTGTCACCTTTGTTTAATCAAAACTTTGAACATATGTTTTATTATCGTAAAGCCTACTATACTTGAATCAAAAGCCTAATCTAATGCTTTCAATCAAAACCCCAAGGCTTTGTATTATTTTCAGAATGTCTCATTTTGTTTTTAATCAAAACACTAACCCTATCTTTTAAAACCATAATCTTTTCATTTTTTTCGTAAAGTCCCCAGTCTTTTGGTTAAAACAAGAATCCTATGTTTCCTTTTCTTAATAACTTCTATCTGTATGTATTTAATGAAAACCCTAATCATATGTTTTCTAATAGTAATATCTCCTAATTTTCAGTTTTGAATGAAAACCCTATTCTTTGTTGTCATTTTAAAATGACTAGTATTTTTTAACCAAGACATCAAACCCTTTCTTTTCCTTTCGTAACACCTACTATTTTTTAATAAAAACCCTGATCTTAAGTTTTCTTATGGTAGTGTCACTTTTGTTTAATCAAAACCTTGAACATATGTTTTATTTTCGCAACGCCTACTATAGTTGAATCAAAAGCCTAATCTTATGCTTTCAATCAAAACCCTAATGCTTTGTTTTATTTTCGAATGTGTCATTTTGTTTTTAAGCAAAACATTAACCCTATCTTTCAAAACAATAATCTTTTCTTTTTCTTTCGTAAAATCTCCTATCTATCGGTCAAAACAAGAATCCTATGTTTCCTTTTCTTAATAAATTTTTTATATATGTATTTAATTAAAACCCCAATCTTATGTCTTCTAATAATAATATCTCCTAATTTCAGTTTTGAATGAAAACCCTATTCTTTGTTATCATTTTAAAATGACTAGTATTTTTTAACCAAGACACCAAACCCTTTCTTTTCCTTTCGTAATACCTACTATTTTTTAATAAAAACCCTAATCCTAAGTTTTCTTATGGTAGTGTCACCTTTCTCTAATCAAAACCTTGATCATATGTTTTATTTTCGCAACGCCTACTATACTTGAATCAAAAGCCTAATCTTATGTTTTCTGTCAAAACCTTAATCCTTTGCTTTATTCTCGGAATGTTTTGTTTTGTTTTTAATCAAAACACTAACCCTATTTTTCCAAAACATAATCTTTTCTTTTTTGCTTTTTAAAGTCTCCTATCTTTCAGTCAAAACAAAAATCTTATGTTTTCTTTCTTTAATAACTTCTATCTGTATGTATTTGATCAAGATCCTAATCTTATGGTTTCTTATAGTAATATCTCCTAATTTTTGTGATGTGGACATCAAGGCTAAGGATCCAATTCAAGTCCCAACAGGGCCAGTGACGAGGGCTCGAGCGAGAAGATTTAAAGAGGAGCTTAGCAAGCTGGCATGGACAATTCTACAACAGGAAGAAAGCGTGATCACTACTGATGGTGAACAAAAGCTAGTCCTACTCATCCAAGCCGATTCCACTTAGACACTTGATGAAGATTTGGTTTCCATAAGATTGATGAAGATTTGGTTGTCATTTGTTTTTGAGTTTAATATGTGAACTAGAGTCTTTTGTAATTGTCTAGACTTGCTGGGTTTTATGGGCCTTTGGGCCGAAGTTACTCTTTAGTTTGTTGTTTCTTTATTTTATCTTTAAGGGTAGTTTTGAACTTTCACTTCTTAGAAGTTTTCTAGGGTTTAGGCTATATATATAGCCCCTTGTAGCAGCGATGAAACACAACTTTGATCTATAAGTATTTGTGAGGTTTTCTTCTTGTTTTCTTGAAGAAATTTTATAAGAACTTATCAAGGTTTTTCCTTGTGGCGTTCAAACCGACTTATCAATTGGATTTTCATCTCCTTTTGTGGCGTCATCTCCTTACCGAGGTTCGTGCTTCGCTAAGCATTGGGTTGAGGTTTTCCATCCCTTCTTCTTGAATCCTTTGGCTTTTCTTCTTCGTGCCAAATTTGTTTCGGCTTTCGTCACAATCGTTGGCGAGGTTCGTATCATTTTGGTTTTAAATGAAAACACTAGTCTTCATTGTTATTTTTAAATTACTCGTATTTTTGAACAAAGACCCCAAACCCTTTCTTTTCCTTTCAGAATAACTACTATTTTTTTAATCAAAACCATAATCCTAATTTTTCTTATGGTAGTGTCACCTTTCTTGAATCAAAACCTTGATCATAAGTTTTTCTTTTCATAACACCTACTATACCTGAATCAAAAGCCTAATCTTATGCTTTCAATCAAAACCCTAATGCTTTGTTTTATTTTCGGAATATCTCATTTTATTTTTAATCAAAACACTAACCCTATCTTTGAAAACCATGATCTTTTCTTTTTCTTTCGTAAAGTCTCCTATGTTTCGGTCAAAACAAGAATCGTATGTTTCCTATTCTTAATAACTTCTCTATGTATGTATTTAATCAAAACCCTAATCTTATGTTTTCTTATAGTAATATCTCCTAATTTTCAGTTTCGAATGAAAACCCTACTCTCTGTTGTCATTTCAATATAATTTGTATTTTTGAACCAAGAACCCAAACCCTTTCTTTTCCTTTCGGAATACCTACTATTTTTTAATCAAAACCCTAATACTAATTTTTCTTATGGTAGTGTCACCTTTCTTTAATCAAAACCTTGATCATATGTTTTCTTTTCGTCACGTGTATTACACTTGAATCAATAGCCTAATCTTATTATGCTTTCAATGAAAACCCTAATGCTTTGTTAAGTTTTCGGAATGTTTCATTTTGTTTTTAATCCAAACACTAACCCTACCTTACAAAACCATGATATTTTCTTTTCTTTTGTAAAATCTCCTATCTTTCGGTCCAAACAAGAATCATATGTTTCTTTTATTAATAACTTCTATCTATATGTTTTTAATCAAAACCCTAATATTATATTTTATTATAGTAATATCTCCTAATTTTCAGTTTTGAATGAAAATTCTAGTCTTTGTTGCCATTTTAAAATGACTTGTATTTTTTAACCAAGAACCCCAAACACTTTCTTTTCCTGTCGGAATACCTACTATTTTTGAATCAAAACCCTAATCCTAAGTTTTTTCTTATGGTAGTGCCACCTTTCTTTAATCAAAACCTTGATCATTTGTTTTCTTTTCATAACGCCCTCCATGCTTGAAACAAAAGCCGAGTCTTATGCTTCCAATCAAAACCCTAACGCTTTGTTTTATTGTCGGAATGTCTCGTTTTGTTTTTTAATCAAAACACTAACCGTATCTTTCAAAACCATAATCTTTCCTTTTTCTTTCATAAAATCTCCTATCTTTCGGTCAAAACAAGAATCCTATGTTTCCCTTTCTTAATAACTTCTATATATATGTATTTAATCAAAACCCTAATATTATGTTTTCTTATCGTAACATCTCCTAATTTTCAGTTTTGATTGAAAATCCTATTCTTTGTTGTCATTTTAAAATGACTGGTATTTTTTAACCAAAACTCCAAGCCCTTTCTTTTACTTTCAGAATACCTACTAGTTTTGAATCAAAACCCTATCCTATGTTTTCTTATGGTAGTGTCACTTTGCATTAATAAAAACCTTGATAATATGTTTTTCTTTTCGTAACACCTACTATGCTTGAATCAAAAGCCTAATCTTATGCTTTCAATCAAAACCCTAATGCTTTGTTTTATTTTTGGAATGTCTCATTTTGTTTTTGATCAAAACAATAACCCTAACCCTATCTTTCAAAACCATGATCTTTTCTTTTTCTTTCGTAAAGTCTCCTATCTTTCGTTCAAAACAAGAATCCTATGTTTTCTTTCCTTAATAACTTCTATTTGTATGTATTTAATTAAAACCATAATCTTATGTTTTCTTATAGTAATATCTTCTAATTTTCAGTTTTGAGTGAAAACCCTAGTCTTTGTTGTCATTTCAATATAACTTACATTTTTGAACCAAGACCCCAAACCCTTTCTTTTCCTTTCGGAATACTTACTATTTTTTTAATCAAAACCCTAATCCTAGGTTTTCTTATGGTAATGTCACCTTTCTTTAATCAAAACCTTGATCATATGTTTTCTTTTCGTAACACCTACTATACTTGAATCAAAAGCATAATCTTATGCTTTCCAACAAAACCCTAATGCTTTGTTTTATTTTCGGAATGTCACGTTTTGTTTTTAATCAAAACACTAACCCTACCTTTCAAAACCATGATCTTTTCTATTCTTTCGTAAAATCTGCTATCTTTCGGTCCAAGCAAGAATCCTATGTTTGCTTTTCTTAATAACTTCTATATATATATGTATTTAATCAAAACTGTAATCATATGTTTTCTTGTTGTAACATCTCCTAATTTTCAGTTTTGAATGAAAATCCTATTCTTTGTTGTTATTTTAAAAAGACTTGTATTTTTTTAACCAAAAATCCAAACCCTTTCTTTTCCTTTCGGAATTCCGACTATTTTTTAATCAAAACCATAATCTTATGTTTACTTATGGTAGTGTCACCTTTCTTGAATCAAACCCTTGATCGTATGTTTTCTTTTCGTAACGCCTCCTACTTTACATGAATCAAAAGCCTAATCTTATGCTTTCAATCAAAACCCTAATGCTTTGTTTTATTTTCGGAATGTCGCATTCTGTTTTTAATCAAAAGACTAACCCTACCTTTCCAAACCATAATCTTTTCTATATCTCCTAATTTTCAGTTTTGAGTGAAAACCCTAGTCTTTGTTGTTATTTTAAAATAACTCGTATTTTTGAACCAAGACCACAAACCCATTTTTTTCCTTTCGGAATACCTGCTATTTTTTAATCAAAACCCTAATCCTAAGTTTTCTTATGGTAGTGTCAACTTTCTTTAATCAAAACCATGATCATATGTTTTCTTTTCGTTACACCTACTATACTTGAGTCAAAGCCTACTCTTATACTTTCAATCAAAACCCTAATGCTTTGTTTTATTTTCGGCATGTCTCGTTTTGTTTTTAATCAAAACACTAACCCTATTGACACGACCTTTTGCGTGTGTACCGCAAGTGTACGGCCTTGTCGAAGTAATAAAATTACCCCGGTGAGTGGGTAGTCGAATCCACAGGGAATAGGGATTAAAAATACGAGAAATTGCTATTCAGTCGTACGATATATGAGAAAACAATAATCGGAGTGATAAGTGGATTTATGGAAATTAGAATAAAAGCAAGGGAAATGAATAGAAAGATGAAAGAAAGAAAAGTGCAAGTAAAGAGTAAAAGAGAGAGACTAGCAATGAATGAAAATAGGGTATCCGGACAAGTTACCTCTAGCACTTATGCTTCTAGTGCAAGACTATGCTATTATACTTTCCTATTGATGTTAATTGAGTCGAGGAAAATCCTTAAACACACGGTTCCAAACCTAAGGTCAACCGTGACTAATCCCAGCACTATGTCCCGGCAATAGGATTCACGTCAACACTTCACTCTGTTGATTTCTCAACTAAACCCCAGGGGAGTATTTCTACCTAAGCCTAACACTACGTGGAATTGCTTTAAGTTCTAGGGACTCCTAGTGATAAAACCTGTTCCTATGTGTAGTAGTTCTAACCCTTTGGTCCAGGTGGAAGAACCCTAGTCTAAATTAAGCCCTAGTGCATAGGATTCACGTCACCCCAAAGCCTCGGGGGAGTATGTCTACCTAGCACTTCACTCTATTTCGACTGCTAATAAATCAAGGAATCGGAGGTAGGGAGAAATCACATCGGAAGGGAAAGGGGTACGGTGCTACCTCACAACTCTCCCTCTCAACCCTCTTCAATTTTAAGTAGTCTAATCCTATAGGAGTTGTCACACCTCCAAAGGATAACCTAGATTGTTCTCAATCCTTAGTGTCACGGCTAAGAGAAAACAATAGCAAAAGATAATTAAAATCAAAACTCGAATTTATTCATCAAAATTGGAAAAGCATAATAACATTGTCATAGAAACATAATTATCCTAGAGTTTTACAAGTCCGAATACCCACGAGGGGTTTAGCTCCTCATGGAGCTATACATGTTCATCAATTAATGAAAGAAAGCACAAACTAAAGACATCAATGAAAACCCCCTCGGGTATGGTGTGGCCGTGGTCTTGTGCGGCCGTCGAACGTCGGTGACGATGCCGATGGCGCGCTCCAATCCTCCACAAAATCCTCTCCGAAACCCTAGCCGCACCCTCCAGAAGTTGAGAAGAAAGATAGGTCGAAAGATGCCCAAAAAGTCTCCAAATCGAGCTTTAAATAGGCTGAGTGCGGCTTTAATTTTGAACTTATCGGGGCTTCACACGGCAGTGTGGAATTTCCACACGCCCGTGTGAAGCTTCTGTCTTTCCTGAAAAATTACTTCAGACGGCCGTGTGGAATTTCCACACGCTCGTGTGAAGTCTCTGGCTTGCTGGAAAATATTTCACATAGCCGTGTGTTAATTCCACACGCCGTGTGAACTCTCTGGACTCCCGATCTTCGGCATAAAATGCACAGTAACTTGCTACAGTGAATTACTACAGTAACAAAGCTACAATGCTGCTACAGTACTTGCCGAAATGCTTCCGAATACGTTGTTCTTTACCGAGGCCATTAAATTGGGCACACAATCAATGGTAGATCGTGTCGATTGCTTCAAGTCTTCTCTTTGGTAGAGTTCTCCTAAACTACACAAGTCGGACTTGTTGTGAATGTGACTGCCTTTGTGCCCCTCCAAAAGTAGGTTGGCACACACTCACAAGTCCGGGCTTGTGCCTTGTCCTTGTTTGGTCCGAAAACTCTCCAACAACGGCGAACACGATCTAATTTCGTTCCTATTCTCCAAATTAGCTCCATAAACCTACAATGCGCAAAAGTAAACAAATGCACATATTTAGTGATAAAATATGATTAAATTAATGTTTATTGCAAGATAATAATGCTTCGCATCATTACTACACGGCCGTGTTGTCTCTGGTTTACTTAGAAAATTTTACAGACTTCTCAGAAAAATTCAGAAACTCTTGTACAACACTTAAAACCTGTAAAAAAAATCATGAAAACACGACCAGAGACCATAGAAAACACACTCAACCGACTTAAACTTCGTCAATTATCATCAAGGCACATGTAATTCATCAAAAACCCACAAGAAAATCGCAGCGTAAGCACATGAAAAATTCAGGACACCAAAACTAAGACTTTTATTCAATCTAAAGCTAAACTAGGTCCTAGAAAAACTGTAAAACCTTGGGTTGCCTCCCAAGAAGTGCTTGTTTAACGTCACTTAGCTTGACATACCTTTCTTACCTTATGGAGGTTCATGAATGAAGTTTGCCCTCTTCCCTACAACCTGAAAGCATGCATTACATAACCTTTGTAAAGCAGAGGGGGAGTTGTCGAATTTGTTACCACAAAAAGGCGAATCACCCCTATTCCTTGAATGTTCATTCCCCTTGTTGTTGGGGTTTTTCTTGTGGCGTCTTTTTGACCTCTTCATCCTCCGAAGCATCTTCTTCATACGCTCCGTTTCTTGCTTGAAGTCGCCCTTGACTAGACCAATGGAGAGTACTTCTTCTTCAATCTCCAAGTCTTGTTCCGGCCAACCTTCATATGGATCTGGGTTCATCATTTCCTGCACATAATCATCTATTAGTTCATCGGTGGTGTCAAGGAAATATAAGGTATCATCAAAATCAAGAGAGTATCTCATGGCTTCGGCGAGGCGGTATGTAAGTTTGTCTTCTCCCACTCGCAATGTGAGCTCCCCGCTGTACATGTCAATCAAGGTCTTGGAAGTGCGCAAGAATGGTCTTCCAAGGATCAATGGGACCTCGACATCATCATCGACATCCAACACCACGAAGTCAACAGGAAATATGTATTTGTCGACTTTCACCAACACATCTTCCACAATCCCCCTCGGATGCCTCACCGATCGGTCCGCGAGTTGAAGTGTCATCCGAGTGGGTCTTGGCTCGCCCAGGCCTAGCTTTTGGAAGAATTTGTAGGGCATGACATTAATACTTGCCCCCGAGTCGGCCAATGCCATCTGTTCACCCATGTTGCCGATGTTACATGGTATTATGAAACTCCTGGGATCTTTTCTTTTGCTCGGCATGTTCTTTTGCAATACGGCTGAGCAATTGGCATCAAGGATTACAGATGCACTCTCCTCCAATTTCCTCTTGTTGGTCAAGAGGTCCTTCAAGAACTTCGCGTACTTAGGCATTTGGGCCAATGCCTCCGTGAATGGGATGTTGATGTGCAATTGCTTGAAAATACTTAGAAATTTCTTGTATTGTTCGTTGTCTTGATCATTCTTCAATCTTGAAGGGTAGGGAATCCTCGGCTTGTACGGTGGGGGTGCCACCTCTTTTTTCTTTATTACTTCTCCGGCTACCTCTTCAAGTTCGGTTGATTCTCTCTTCTCTAGAGGGAGATTTCTCTCGACCTCTTTCCCACTCCTCAAGGTGATTGCCTTTAGTTGCTCCCTTGGATTAGTCTCTGTATTACTGGGCAAACTCCCTTGAGGTCTTTCCGCTAATGTCTTCGCAATTTGCCCCACTTGATTCTCCAAATTGTGTAAGGAGGCGGCGTGATTGCAAAGTGTAGCTTCCACCGACTGAAATCTAGCATCCAATGCAGAAACAAACCGTGTGAGAGCTCTTTCTAGATCGGTCATCTTCCCTTATAACCCTGTCACTCGGCTTTCTAAATTCGGTGCTTGTTGACCTTGAAATCCCGGTGGTGCATTATTCTTTTGTTGTGACTGCCCTTGATTGCTCCAAGAGAAATTTGGATGGTTCTTCCACCCCGGATTGTATGTTCCGCTGTACGGGTTGCCTTGGCCTTGTCCTCTATAATTATTTCCCACAAAATCAGCCTGCTCCACCGTACTAGCGCCCCCAATAGCAATCGGGCAATCACTTGAAGCATGACCTCCCCCACAACCGTTACACGTAGTGATGGCCGCAACTCTTGGTGAAGTTAGAGCATCCAACTTCTTACTCAATGACTCTACTTGTGCCGCCAAAGATGTAACTGCATCAACCTCATGAATTCCGGCCACCTTCTTTCGGTCCCTTGTATTCCATTGATAGCTATTCATCGCCATCTCTTCAATAAGATGCCGGGCTTCATCAGGAGTCTTGCTTCCTAGAGTCCCTCCTGCCGCCGCATCTAAAAGTTGCTTAGTGCTTGGATTCAACCCGTTGTAGAAGGTATGAATAATCATCCACTCGGGGAATCCATGTTGCGGGCACTTTCGGAGAAGCTCCTTGAACCTATCCCATGTCTCGAATAGAGACTCCAATTCCACTTGCATGAAAGATGAGATTTCATTCCGGAGCCTAGCCGATTTTCCCGGAGGGAAATACCTAGCCAAGAACGCCTCGGCCATCTCCTCCCATGTAGTAATAAATGCTCTCGGTAGTGAATGTAACCAATGTCTTGCTTTTCCCTTCAATGAAAATGGGAAGGCTCTCAACCTAATTGCGTCGTCCGTTACTCCATTGATCTTCAACATGTCGCACACTTCAAGAAAGTTCTCTAAATGGTTGTTGGGATCTTCATCGGCCAACCCATTAAACTGTGCGGACTGTTGCAACATTTGAATGAATGACGGCTTCAACTCAAAGTTATTTGCGGTAATTGGGGGCCTCACAATGCTTGATTGGGTCCCCATTACTGCGGGTCTAGCAAAATCGGCCAATGTCCTTTGTTGTTCGTTATGTTCTGCCATAGCTTCTGACCCTTCTGAATCTATGCTGGCTTGCTTGGATTGTTCTTCCACAGGCTCTTTCCCTTTACGGTGCGTTCTCCTACCAATGTCCGGGTCTCCTTCAACGAGAACCGAAGGGTTCCCGTGGGTCATAACCTGTAGCCAACACGAAGAAAAGAAAAATAAGAACGATGATAGTCAAAGAAAGTATGAAATAGATAACGAAGTGAATAACTAGAGTAGCAAAAACAAGTATAAAAAATACGCCTATTCCCCGGCAGCGGTGCCAAAAACTTGACACGACCTTTTGCGTGTGTACCACAAGTGCACGGCCTTGTCGAAGTAATAAAATTACCCCGGTGAGTGGGTAGTCGAATCCACAGGGAATAGGGATTAAAAATATGAGAAATTGCTATTCAGTCGTACGATATATGAGAAAACAATAATCGGAGTGATAAGTGGATTTATGGAAATTAGAATAAAAGCAAGGTAAATGAATAGAGAGATGAAAGAAAGAAAAGTGCAAGTAAAGAGTAAAAGAGAGAGACTAGCAATGAATGAAAATAGGGTATCCGGACAAGTTACCTCTAGGACTTATGCTTCTAGTGCAAGACTATGCTATTATACTTTCCTATTGATGTTAATTGAGTCGAGGAAAATCCTTAAACACACGGTCCCAAACCTAAGGTCAACCGTGACTAACCCCAGCACTATGTCCCGGCAATAGGATTCACGTCAACACTTCACTCTGTTGATTGCTCAACTAAGCCCCAGGGGAGTATTTCTACCTAAGCCTAACACTACGTGTAATTGCTTTAAGTTCTAGGGACTCCTAGTGATAAAACCTGTTCCTATGTGTAGTAGTTCTAACCCTTTGGTCCAGGTGGAAGAACCCTAGTCTAAATTAAGCCCCAGTGCATAGGATTCACGTCACCCCAAAACCTTGGGGGAGTATGTCTACCTAGCACTTCACTCTATTTCGACCGCTAATAAATCAAGGAATTGGAGGTAGGGAGAAATCACATCGGAAGGGAAAGGGGTACGGTGCTACCTCACAACTCTCCCTCTCAACCCTCTTCAATTTTAAGTAGTCTAATCCTATAGGAGTTGTCACACCTCCAAAGGATAACCTAGATTGTTCTCAATCCTTAGTGTCACGGCTAAGAGAAAACAATAGCAAAAGATAATTAAAATCAAAACTCGAATTTATTCATCAAAATTGGAAAAGCATAATAATATTGTCATAGAAACATAATTATCCTAGAGTTTTACAAGTCCGAATACCCACGAGGGGTTTAGCTCCTCATGGAGCTATACATGTTCATCAATTTATGAAAGAAAGCAGAAACTAAAGACATCAATAAAAACCCCCTCGCGTATGGTGTGGCCGTGGTCTTGTGCGGCCGTCGAACGTCGGTGACGATGCCGATGGCGCGCTCCAATCCTCCAGAAACTAAAGACATCAATAAACACTAGCTGCACCCTCCAGAAGTTGAGAAAAAAGATAGGTCGAAAGATACCCAAAAAGTCTCCAAATCGGGCTTTAAATAGGCTGAGTGCGGCTTTAATTTTGAACTTATCGGGGATTCACACGGCCGTGTGGAATTTCCACACGCCCGTGTGAAGCTTCTGTCTTTCCTGAAAAATTACTTCACACGGCCGTGTGGAATTTCCACACGCTCGTGTGAAGTCTCTGGCTTGCTGGAAAATATTTCACACGGCCGTGTGTTAATTCCACACGCCCGTGTGAACTCTCTGGACTCCCGATCTTCGGCAGAAAATGCACAGTAACTTGCTACAGTGAATTACTACGGTAACAAAGCTACAATGCTGCTACAGTAACTTGCCAAAATGCTTCCGAATACGTTGTTCTTCACCGAGGCCATTGAATTGGGCACACAATCAATGGTAGATCGTGTCGATTGCTTCAAGTCTTCTCTTTGGTAGAGTTCTCCTAAACTACACAAGTCGGACTTGTTGTGAATGTGACTGCCTTTGTGCCCCTCCAAAAGGAGGTTGGCACAAACTCACAAGTCCGGGCTTGTGCCTTGTCCTTGTTTGGTCCGAAAACTCCCCAACAACGGCGAACACGATCTAATTTCGTTCCTATTCTCCAAATTAGCTCCATAAGCCTACAATGCGAAAAAGTAAACAAATGCACATATTTAGTGATAAAATCTGATTAAATTAATGCTTATTGCAAGATAATAATTCTTCGCATCATTACTACACGAGCACTCATCACCTATCTTTCAAAACCATAATCTTTTCTTTTTCTTTCGTAAAGTCTCCTATCTTTCGGTCAAAACAAGAATCGTATGTTTCCATTACTTAATAACTTCTCTATATATATATATATTTAATTAAAACCCTAATCTTATGTTTTCTTATCGTAATATCTCCTAATTTTCTGTTTTGAATGAAAACAATAGTCTTTGTTGTCATTTTAAAATTACTCGTATTTTTGAACCAAGACCCCAAACCCTTTTTTTTTCCTTTTGGAATACCTACTATTTTTGAATCAATACCCTAATCCTAAGTTTTCTTATGGTAGTATCACCTTTCTTTAGTCAAAACATTGATCATATGTTTTTCATTTCGTAACACCTACTATACTTGAATCAAAAACCTAATCTTATGCTTTCAATCAAAACCCAAATGCTTTGTTTTATTTTCGGAATGTCTAATTTTGTTTTTAATCAAAACACGAACTCTATCTTTCAAAAACATGATCTTTTCTTTTTCTTTCGCAATGTCTCCTATATTTCTAGCAAAACAAGAATCGAATGTCTCCTTTTCTTAATAATTTCTCTATGTATGTATTTAATCAAACCTAACTCTTACGTTTTCTCATAGTAATATTTCCTATTTTTCAGTTTTGAATGAAAACCAAAGTCTTTGTGGTCATTTCAATATAACTTGTATTTTTGAATCAAGACCTAAACCCTTTCTTTTCCTTTCGGAATACCTACTGTTTTTTTAATCAAAACCCTAATCCTAGGTTTTCTTGTGGTAGTGTCACCTTTCTTGTGGTAGTGTCACCTTCCTCTTGTGCTGCCCCCCATTTGAATGCAACATTCTTCTTGATAACTTCAACAAGGGGTGCCGCAATGGTACTAAAATCTTTCACGAATCTCTTATAGAAGCTAGCAAGTCCATGAAAGCTGCAAACGTGACTCACACTTGATGGGGTCGGCGACTCTTGGATGGCTTTGATCTTTTCTTAATCAACCTCAATACCTGTAGCAATCACAACAAATCCTAGAAAAACAAGTTTATTGGTGCAAAAGGTACATTTCTTGAGGTTAGCATACAATTTATCTTTCCTAAGGACAGCCAAAACCAAATGCAAATGAGAAGCATGATCATGCAAATTCTTACTATAAATCAGAATATCATCAAAATAAACAACAACAAATTTTCCAATGAAAGTTCATAAAACATGATTCATTAAACACATGAAAGTACTAGGTGCATTAGTTAAGCCAAATGGCATGACTAACCATTCATACAATCCATGTTTAGTTTTAAATGCCGTTTTCCATTCATCGCCTTCTTTCATTCGAATTTGATGATACCCACTCTTAAGATCAATTTTTGAAAACACACAAGATCCATGCAACTCATCTAACATATCATCTAAACGAGGGATGGGGTGCCAATACTTTACCGTTATGTTGTTGATGGCTCGGCAATCAATACACATCCTCCATGTTCCATCCTTCTTAGGAACTAGAATCACCGGAACTATGCAAGCACTCATGCTTTCTCTCACGTACCCTTTTTCCATCAACTCTTCAACTTGTCTTTGGAGTTCCTTTGTTTCCTCCGGGTTGCTCCTATAGGTGGGTCGGTCGGTTTGGAATTGAAGCTCCGGGAACAAAGTCAATTTGGTGTTCTATTCCCCGGATAGGGGGTAAGCCATGTGGTACCTCCTCAGGAAACACATTCTCGAACTCCTGCAAAATAGAAACAACAACACTAGGCAATGAAGAGTTAGGTTGGTTAGTGTTTAAAAAGGCCTCCTTGTACATAAGTACAATCCTCGGCCGTTTTTCAAGAAAAGCTCGCTTAACCTCACTTGTTTTTGCATAGAAATTTCTTTTTATCTCTAATTTTCCCTCTTTGACTGAATTCATGTCTCTCTTTTCTCTCTCACTAGATTCAGCCTTGGCCTCTTCTTTCTCACCACTACTCATCTCTTCACTCACTCTCTTGTGATCACTCAAATTCTTTTGATCTCTCATTTTCTTTTCATCACTCAGTTTTTGCATCATCACTTGATCATCATAAACCTGTTTCGGTGTCATCGGATCTAGAGTGATGGTTCGTTGTTGGAAAGTGAAGGAGTGCTTGTTGGTGAAGCCATCATGTTGCACACGTCTAAAAGGACATGTCCCGCTTGCATGGGTACCACATCACACAACACTTCATCCTCATATTTCCCAATCCGAAATGGCACCACAACTTGCTTAGTAACCCGCACTTCACCACTATCATTCAGCCATTGCAACTTGTATGGACGCTTGAGTGTTGGGAGCCCTAGCTTCTCAACCATGGAAGAACTAGCAATGTTAGTGCAACTACTACCATCAATAATAACACTATATACCTTGTCTTTCACATGGTACCAACTGATACGAACCTCGCCAACAATTGTGACAAAACCCGAAACAAATTTAACACGAAGAAGAAAAGCCAAAGGATTCAAGAAGAAGGGATGGAAAACCTCGACCCGATGCTTAGCGAAGCACGAACCTCGGTAAGGGGATGACGCCACAAAAGGAGATAAAAATCCAATTGATAAGTCGGTTTGAACAACACAAAGAAAACCCTTGATAAGTTCTTAAAAAAGTTTCTTCAAGAAAACAAGAAGAAAACCACACAAATACTCGTAGATCAAAGTTGTGTTTCATGGCTGCTACAAGGGGCTATATATATAGCCTAAAACCCTAGAAAACTTCTAAGAAGTGAAAGTTCAAAACTACCCTTAAAGATAAAATAAAGAAACAACAAACTAAAAAGCAACTTCGGCCCAAAGGCTCACAAAACCCAGCAAGACTAGACAATTACAAAAGACTCTAGTTCACATATTAAACTCAAAAACAAATACAACCAAATCTTCATCAATCTTATGGAAATCAAATCTTCATCAAGTGGAATTGGCTTGGATGAGTAGGACCAGCTTTTGTTCACCATCAGTAGTGATCATGCTTTCTTCCTGTTGTAGAATTCTCCATGCCAAGTTGCTAAGCTCCTCTTTAAATCTTCTATGCCGAGCTCTCGTCACTGGTCCTGTTGGGACTTGAATTGGATCCTTAGCCTTGATGTCCACATCAAAAATGACTTGTATTTTTTAACCAGGACACCTAACCTTTTCTTTTCCTTTCGGAATGCCTAATATTTTTTTAATCAAAACCCTAATGCCAGGTTTTGCATGCTTTAGTGTCACCTTTTTTTTTTTTAATCAAAACCTAGATCTTATGTTTTATTTTCGTAACGCCTACTATACTTAAATCAAAAGCCTAATCCTATGCTCTCAATCGAAACAGTGATGCTTCGTTTTCTTTTCTGAATGTCTCATTTTGCTTTTAATCAAAACACCTACCCTGTCTTTCAAAACATAATCTTTTGTTTTTTCTTTCGTAAGGTCTCCTATCTTTCGGTCAAAACACAAAGACTATGTTTCCTTTTTCTTGATAACTCCTATCTATAAGTTTTTAATCAAAACCCTAATCTTATATTATCTTATAGTAATGCTTCCTATTTTTCAGTTTTGAATCAAAACCCTAGTCTTTGTTTTTATTTTAAAATGACTCGTATTTTTTAACCAAGACCCACTAACACTTTCTTTTGTTTTAAGAATAGATATTATTTTTGAATCAAAACACGAAGCCTAGGTTTTTTTTATGGTAGTGTCACCATTCTTTGATCAAAACCTTGATCCCATGTTTTTCTTTCGTCAAGTCTCATATCTTTCGGTCAAAACACGAATAATATGTTTCCCTTTCTTGATAACTCCTGTCTAAATGTTTTCAATCAAAACCCTAATCTTGTGTTTATTCTTATAATAATATCTCCTAATTTTTCATATTTGAATGAAAACCATACCTTTGTTGTCATTTTAAAATAACTCGTATTTTTGAACCAAGGTCCCTAATACTTTCTTTTCCTTTCGGGATACTCACTATTTTTGAATCAAAACCCTAATCCTTGGTTTTCATATGGTAGTGTCACCTTTCACTTTTCAAAACCTTAATCGTATGTTTTCTTTTCGTAACGCCTACTATACTTGAATCAAAAGCCTAATCATATGATTTCAATGAAAACCCTAATATTTTTTCCCCCTTTCGGAATCTCTCATTTTGATTTTAATAAAAAATACTAACCCTATCTTTCAAAACCATAATCTTTTGTTTTTCTTTCGTGAAGCCTCCTATCTTTCGGTCAAACCACGAATACTATGTTTCCTTTTCCTAATAACTCGAATCAATATGTTTTTAACCAAAACCCCGATTTTTATGTTTTCTTACACTAATGTCTACTAATTTTCAGTTTTGATTGAAAACCCTAGTCTTTGTCGTCATTTTTAAAATGACTCGTATTTTTGAAACAAGACCCCAAACCCTCTCTTTTCCTTTCGGAATACCTAATATTTTTGAATCGAAACCCTAATCGTAGGTTTTCTTGTGGTTGTGTCACCTTTCACTATTCAAAACCTTGATCCTATTTTTTCTTTTCATAACGCCTACTATAATTGAATCAAAAGCCTAATGCTATGCTTTCCATTAAGATCCCTAATGCTTTGATTCCTTTTCGGAATGTCTCGTTTTGTTTTTAATCAAAACAGTAACCCTATCTTTCAAAACCATAATCTTTTGATTTTCTTTTGTACGGTCTCCTATCTTTCGGTGAAAACACGAATATTATATTTCCTCTTCCTAATAACTCCCATCTATATGTTTTTAGTCAAAACCATAATCTTATGCTTTCTTATAGAAATGTCTCCTAATATTCAGTTTTGAATGAAAGCCCTTGATACGAACCTCGCCAATGATTGTGACGAAACCCGAAACAAATTTGGCACAAAGAAGAAAAGCCAAAGGATTCAAGAAGAAGGGATGGAAAACCTCGACCCAATGCTTAGCAAAGCACCAACCTCGGAACGTGGATGACGCCATAAAAGGAGATGAAAATCCAATTGATAAGTCAGTTTGAACGCCACAAGGAAAACCCTTGATAAGTTCTTAAAAAGTTTCTTCAAGAAAACAAGAAGAAAACCTCACAAATACTCATAGATGAAAGTTGTGTTTTATGGCTACTACAATGGCTATATATATAGCCCAAAACCCTAGATAACTTCTAAGAAGTAAAAGTTCAAAACTGCACTTAAAGAAAATAAAAAAGGAACAACAAACTAAAGAGCAACTTCGGCCCAAAGGCCCACAAAAGCCAATAAGACTAGACAATTACAAAAGACTCTAGTTCACATATTAAACTCAAAAACAAATGACAACCAAATCTTCATCAAGTGTTTAAGTGGAATCGGTTTGGATGAGTAGGACCAGCTTTTGTTCACCATCAGTAGTGATCACGCTTTCTTCCTGTTGTAGAATTCTCCATGCCAAGTTGCTAAGCTCCTCTTTAAATCTTCTAGCTTAAGCCTTCGTCACTGGTCCTTTTGGGACTTGAATTAGATCCTTGGCCTTGATGTCCACATCATTCACCGCCGCTTGAGAAGGATACCCAGTAAATCAAGGCAGTAGGCATTGTCGTTGATCCGTTCGAGCACTTGAAAAGGACCATCTCCTCGCGGTAGTAACTTGGAACATCGGTTGTCGGGGAATCGTTCCTTCCTCATGTGTAACCACACCCAATCACCGATCTCAAAAACTTGCTTGTGACGTCCCTTATTGGCTTGCTTGATATATTGCTCAGTCCTCCTTTCTATGTTGAGTCGGACCTTCTCGTGGAGTTGCTTCTCAAATTCGGCCTTCTTGTGCCCATCGAAGTTCACATGCTCAGAAAAAGTTAAAGGTGATAAATCCAAAGGAGTTAAAGGATTAAAACCATAAACAATTTCAAATGGTGAAAACTGAGTAGCAGAATGCCTAGAACGATTATAAGCAAACTCAATATATGGTAAACAGTCCTCCAACGTCTTAATGTTCTTACTAATGACAACCCGCAACAAAGTGGATAAAGTTCGGTTAACTACTTCAGTTTGACCATCGGTTTGAGGGTGACAAGTAGTGGAAAACAATAGTTTAGTCCCTAATTTACCCCACAATGTCTTTCAAAAATAACTCAAGAACTTAGCATCCCGATCTGACACGATTGTCCTTGGCATGCCATGTAGACGTACAATCTCCCTAAAGAACAAATCAGTGATATTGGAAGCATCATCAGTTTTACGACACGGTATAAAATGGGCCATTTTAGAAAACCGATCCACAACTACAAAGATTGAATCCCTTCCACGCTTACTCCTAGGTAGTCCTAACACAAAATCCATCGAAATATCAATCCAAGGGGAACTAGGAATAGGTAGTGGTGTGTAAAGGCCATTCGGTTGAACCCTAGACTTAGCTTGTCTACAAGTGATACACCGACCACAAATTCGCTCAACATCTCGTTTCATGCATGGCCAATAGAAGTGCTCTTGTAACATGGCTAAAGTCTTAGCTACCCCAAAATGCACCATTAATCCTCCCCCATGGGACTCTCGAACTAACAAATCTCTCATGGAACAATTAGGCACACACAACCTATGTTCCCTAATTAGAAAACCCTCATGCCTATAAAACTTCCCCTTGGCGGATTTTTCACCAAGCCCCATAAACCTCCCCAAAGTCATGGTCCACATGATAAAGATCTTTAATGTGCTCAAAACAAAGGAATTTAACATCAAGAGTGGAGATTAAGGAATACCAGCGTGACAGCGCATCAGCAACCACATTCTCCTTACCTTGTTTATATCGAATGACATACGGAAAGGACTCAATGAACTCAACCTATCGAGCATGTCGCTTGTTCAGCTTATGTTACCCTTTCAAATGCTTCAAGGATTCATGATCCGTTCGAAACACAAACTCCTTCGCCCACAAGTAATGCTGCCAAGTCTCCAATGCTCGAACCAAAGCATACAACTCCTTATAAAAAGTGGAGTAGTTGAGTGCAGCCCCGCCTAGCTTCTCGCTGAAGTACGCAAGTGGTCTTCCATCTTGCATGAGTACAACACCAATACCGACACCTGAGGCATCATATTCTATTTCAAAAGTATTAGCAAAGTTAGGTAAAGCAAGTAAGGGAGCATGAGTTACTTTGTGTTTCATAAGTTGAAATGCTTCCTCTTGTGCTGCCCCCAATTTGAATGCAACGTTCTTCTTGATAACTTCAGTAAGGGGTGCCGCAATGGTACTAAAATCTTTCACGAATCTCCTTCATGTTTCAGCTGAAATGATTCATTAAACGCATTAAAGTAAGGGGTGCCGCAATGGTACTAAAATCTTTCACGAATCTTCTTGATAACTTCAGTAAGGGGTACCGCAATGTTTCAGCTGAAATGATTCATTAAACGCATGAAAGTACTAGCTGCATTAGTTAAGCCAAATGGCATGACTAACCATTAATATAAACCATGTTTAGTTTTAAATGCCGTTTTCCATTCATCGCCTTCTTTCATTCGGATTTGATGATACCCACTCTTAAGATCAATTTTTGAGAACACACAAGATCCATGCAACTCATCTAACATATCATCTAAATGAGGGATGGGGTGTCGATACTTTACCGTTATGTTGTTGATGGCTCGGCAATAAATACACGTCCTCCATGTTCCATCCTTCTTACGAACTAGAATCACCAGAACTGCGCAAGGACTCATGCTTTCTCTCACGTACCCTTTCTCCATCAACTCTTCAACTTGCCTTTGGAGTTCCTTTGTTTCCTCTGGGTTGCTCCTATAGGCGGGTCGGTTTAGAATGGAAGCACCGGGAACAAAGTCAATTTGGTGTTCCATTCCCCGGATAGGGGTAAGCCATGTGGTACCTCCTCAGGAAACACATCCTCGAACTCCTGCAAAATATAAATAACAACACTAGGCAATGAAGGGTCAGGTTGGTTAGTGTTTAAAAGGGCCTCCTTGTACATAAGTACAATCATCGGCCGTTTTTCAAGAAAAGCTCGCTTAACCTCACTTGTTTTTGCATAGAAATTTCTTTTTCCCTCTAATTTTCCCTCTTTGGCTGAATTCATCTCTCTCTTTTCTCTCTCACTAGATTCAGCCTTGCTCTCTTGTTTCTCACCACTACTCATCTCTTCACTCACTCTCTTGTGATCACTCAAATTCTTTTGATCTCTCATTTTCTTTTGATCACTTAGTTTTTGCATCATCACTTGATCATCATAAACCTGTTTCAGTGTCATTGGAGCTAGAGTGATGGTTCGTTGTTGGAAAGTGAAGGAGTGCTTGTTGGTGAAGCCATCATGTTGCACACGTCTATCAAAATGCCAAGGCCGTCCTAAAAGGAGATGTCCCGCTTGTATGGGTACCACATCACACAACACTTCATCCTCATATTTTCCAATCCGAAATGGCACCACAACTTGCTTAGTAACCCGCACTTCACCACTATCATTCAGCCATTGCAACTTGTATGGATGGGGGTGCTTGAGTGTTGGGAGCCCTAGCTTCTCAACCATGGAAGAACTAGCAACGTAAGTGCAACTACAACCATCAATAATAACACTACATACCTTGTCCTTCACATGACAACGAGTGTAAAAGATGTTCTCCCGTTGCACTTCTTCTTCCTTCACCTTAGTGTGCAAGTTCAAGGCTCTCCAAGCAACTAATCCAAGCATCTCACCATGCTCGGCCCCAAACTCCTCTTCTCCCAAAAGATCATCCTCCAATGGTGGATTGTCATCTAGCTCACCCTCGTCTTCAGAATCTATTGCGCCATTCTCCCGAATCACCATAACCCGCTTGTTCGGGCATTGGCTAGCGATGTGACCTCTTCCTTGACATTTGAAACATTTAATTTCACTAGAATGAGACAAAGTTGCGGGTATCTTACTTTGAGAAGCCGTGGAAGTAGTGGTTGAATTTTGCTCAGTTTTGGCCTTGGGGTTGGAGTTACTTTCATCTTTACTTGGATAATTTGGCGTCCATGGTGTTGCACTAGGATTTTGTGGGGTGGGTCTCGGACGTGCACTTGTACTGCCCTTCTTCAGTTGCCTCTCAACCTTCATTGCCATATGCACCAAGTCTTCCAACTTCACATAGTGATGTAGCTCAACCGTCTTGGCAATCTCCTTATTCAACCCATTTAAAAACCTTGCCATTGTTGCCTCCCGATCCTCCTCTACATTGGCCCGAATCATAGCCATCTCCATCTCTTTATAATATTCATCAACATTTTTGTAACCTTATCAAAGAACTTGAAGCTTAAGGTATAGATCCCTGTAGTAATGAGATGGTACAAAACGACGCCTCATCACCCTCTTCATGTCATCCCAAGTCTCGATAGGCAAATCTCCACTTCACCTCCTATTGACGCACAACACAATAGCATAATCAGTAAACTCAATAGCGGCAAGTTTTACCTTCTTCATTTCGGAGTAGTTGTGAAAATCGAAAACCAACTCCATCTTCTTCTCCCATTCAAGGCATGCTTCGGGATCACTCTTTCCTTGAAATGCCGGAATCCTCATCTTGATACTACCCAAGTTGTTGTCTACCCGATTCCGAGAGTCTCTATCCCGACCATATCTCCTAGGGCTGCCCGTTGACATCCTATCAAAGTCTTCATCGAAATTTTCCACTTCAAATGCCCCCACACCTTCAACTCCCCGTTGGGGCACCCTATTCCTCCTTGGGAGGTTTGGAACAACCGGTGGCTCTCCTCGTTGTGCTTCCTCTTCAACTCTATCCAACCTCTCATGTATTTGCTCAAGTTCCGCCCTCATCATCCTTCTCATTTCCCCAATTATAGCTTGCACTTGCAAATTCGGAATAGTTGGAGAGGTACTCTCCTCACTTGTGTTTCTCTCCGGAATTTGAGACATGATGGAAAAACTTGCAAAGCAATGTTAGATAAAAAAAATTACCCCCACCACAAAACTCACGTAGTTCACTCCAAGAAATAATTCACTCAAATTCACTCGTGTATCACTCAATTCAATTTGGCTTTTACCCTCAAATGATCTCACCTCGCTGCCTTTTTCCACTCGTTTTCTTCTTTGAGTTCTTTCAAAACTAATTAAAAACTATTATCAAAGGGTTCAAACCGAAACAAACCAAAATGGATCAAAGATTTGTTTTCTTGGAAATGGGCTGAAATTTTGGCAATTCAAGAAATGGGCTAGATTTTTTTGGCAATTCAAGAAGGGCAATTCAAACAGAAACAAATCAGGAAATTTTGGCAACTCAAGATTAGCAATTCAAATCGAATCAAATCAAGAAATTTTGGCAATTCAAGAATGGCAACTCAAGATTGGCAATTCAAATCTAACCAAATCAAGAAATTTTGGCAATTCAAGAATGGCAAATCAAATCAAACCAAATCAAGAATTTTTTTTTTATTCTTCTTTCCTTTTTTCTACTCTCTTTTTTTTCGTTTTTCTTTTTCCTTCTTCTTTTTTTTCGTGTTTTTTTTTCAGAAACTCAGTTTTCAATTTCCACAAACTCAAATCTTCACAAACTATTTTGTAATTTCGGAATCAACAAAAGGGAACTCATAAAAGAAAGAAATCCCTCTCTGAAAGCAAGAACAAAACATGAGAGACTTCAATCAATGAAACCCTAGATCTAGATGCAATTTGTTTTTGTAAGAGAAATGAACAGAAATCAATAGAAGATAGGTCGAAAGGATGAACTTAGCTCTGGTACCAACTGATACGAACCTCGCCAATGATTGTGACGAAACACAAAACAAATTTGGCACGAAAAAGAAAAGCCAAAGGATTCATAGATAAGTCGAACCTCGACCCAATGCTTAGCGAAGCACGAACCTCGGTAAGGGATGATGCCACAAAAGAAGATGAAAATCCAATTGATAAGTCAGTTTGAACACCACAAGGAAAACCCTTGATAAGTTCTTAAAAAGTCCCTTCAAGAAAACAAGAAGAAAACCTCACAAATACTCATAGATCAAAGTTGTGTTTCATGCCTTCTACAAGGGGCTATATATATAGCCTAAAACCCTAGAAAACTTCTAAGAAGTGGAAGTTCAAAACTACCCTTAAAGATAAAATAAAGAAACAACCAACTAAAAAGCAACTTTCGCCCAAAGGCCCACAAAACCCAGCACGACTAGACAATTACAAAAGACTCTAGTTCACATATTAAACTCAAAAACAAATGACAATCAAATCTTCATCAATCTTATGGAAACCAAATCTCCATCAAGTGTCTAAGTGGAATCGGATTGGATGAGTAGGACTAGCTTTTGTTCACCATCAGTAGTGATCACGCTTTCTTCCAATTGTAGAATTCTCCACGCCAAGTTGCTAAGCTCCTCTTTAAATCTTCTAGCTCGAGCCCTCGTCACTGGTCCTGTTGGGACTTAAATTGGATCCTTAGCCTTGATGTCCACATCAATTAGGGTTTTGATTGAATACATAAAGATAGAAGTTATTAAGAAAAGGAAACATAGGATTCTTGTTTTGACCGAAAGATACGAGACTTTACTAAAGAAAAGGAAAAGATTATGGTTTTGAAAGATAGGGTTAGTGTTTTGATTGAAAAAAAAAATGAGACATTCCGAAAATAAAAAAAAAATATATTAGGGTTCTGATTTAAAGCAGAAGATTAGGCTTTTGATTAAATTATAGTCGGCGTTACGAAAACAAAAACATATGATCAAGGTTTTGATTAAAGAAAGGTGAAACTACCATAAGAAAACTTATGATTACTGTTTTGATTCAAAAATAGTTGGTATGCCGAACGGAAAAGAAAGGGTTTGGGGTCTTGGTTCAAAATATGAATCATTTTAAAATGACAACAAAGACTACGGTTTTCATTCAAAACTGAAAATTAGGAGAAATTACTATAAGAAAACATAAGATAAGGGTTTTGGTTAAATACATACAAATTGAAGTAATTAAGAAAAGGAAACGTAGGATTCTTGTTTTGACTGAAAGATAGGAGACTTTACGAAAGAAAAAGAAAAAATATTATGGTTTTGAAAGATAGGGTTAGTGTCTTGATAAAAAACAAAACGAGACATTCCGAAAATTAAATAAAGCATTAGGGTTTTGATTGAAAGCATAAGATTAGGCTTTTAATTCAAGTATAGTGGGCGTTACGAAAAGAAAGCATATGATCGACGTTTTATTAAAGAAAGGTGACACTACCATAAGAAAACTTTTTATTAGGGTTTTGATTCAAAAATAGCAGGTATTCTGAAAGGAAAGGTAAAGCTTTTGGGTCTTGGTACAAAAATACGTGTCATTCTAAAATCATAACAAAGACTAGGGCTTTCATTTAAAACTGAAAATTAGGAGATATTACTATTAGAAAACATAAGATTAGGGTTTTGATTAAATATATACAGATAGAAGTTATTTAGAAAAGGAAATATAGGATTCTTGTTTTGACTTTAAGATAGGAGGCTCTACCAAAGAAAAGGAAAAGATTATGGTTTTGAAAGGTAGAGTTAATGTTTTGATTAAAAACAAAATGAGATATTCCGAAAATAAAACAAAGCATTAGGGTTTTGATGGAAAGCAGAAGATTAGGCATTTGATTCAATTATAGTCGGCGTTACGAAAAGAAAACATATAATCAAGGTTTTGATTATAGAAAGGAGACACTACCATAAAAAAACTTATGATTAGTGTTTTGATTCAAAAATAGTAGATATGTCGAATGGAAAAGAAAGTGTTTGGTGTCTTGGTTCAAAATAAGAGTTATTTTAAAATGATAACAAAGACAACGGTTTTCATTCAAAAATGAAAATTAGGAGAAATTACTATAAGAAAATATAAGATAAGGGTTTTGATTAAATACATACAGATAGAAGTTATTAAGAAAAGGAAACGTAGGATTATTGTTTTGATCGAAAGATAGGAAACTTTACGAAAGAACAAGAAAAAAAAATTATGGTTTTGGAAGATAGGGTTAGTGTTTTGATAAAAAAACAAAACGAGACATTCCGAAAATAAAACAAAGCATTAGGGTTTTGATTGAAAGCATAAGATTAGGCTTTTGATTCAAATATAGTGGGCGTTACGAAAAAAAAACATATGATCGACGTTTTATTAAAAAAAGGTGACACTACAATAAGAAAACTTTTTATTAGGGTTTTGATTCAAAAATAGTAGGTATTCTGAAAAGAAAAGTAAAGCTTTTGGGTCTTGGTTCGAAAATATGAGTCATTTTAAAATGATAACAAAGAGTAGGGTTTTCATTTAAAACTGAAAATTAGGAGATTATTAGAAAACATAAGATTAGGGTTTTAATTGAATACATAAAGATAGAAGTTATTAACAAAAGGAGACATAGAATTTTTGTTTTGACCGAAAGATACGAGGCTTTACTAAAGAAAAGGAAAATATTATGGTTTTGAAAGATAGGATTAGTGTTTTGATTAAAAACAAAATGAGACATTCCGAAAATAAAAAAAAAGCATTAGGGTTTTGATTTAAAGAAGAAGATTAGGCTTTTGATTCAAATATAATCGGCGTTACGAAAAGAAAACATATGATCAAGGTTTTAATTAAAGAAAGGTGACAGTAACATAAGAAAACTTATGATTAGTGTTTTGATTCAAAAATAGTAGTTATGCCGAATGGAAAAGAAAGGGTTTGTGCTCTTGGTTCAAAATACGAGTCATTTTAAAATGACAACAAACACTACGGTTTTTATTCAAAACTGAAAATTAGGAGAAATTACTACAAGAAAACATAAGATAAGGGTTTTGGTTAAATACATACAAATTGAAGTAATTAAGAAAAGCAAACGTAGGATTCTTGTTTTGACTGAAAGATAGGAGACTTTACGGAAGAAAAAGAAAAAAAAATTATGGTTTTGAAAGATAAGGTTAGTGTCTTGATAAAAAACAAAACGAGACATTCTGAAAATAAAACAAAGCATTAGGGTTTTGATTGAAAGCATAAGATTAGGCTTTTGATTCAAGTATTGTGGGTGTTACGAAAAGAAAGCATATGATCGACGTTTTATTAAAGAAAGGTGACACTACCATAAGAGAACTTTTTATTACGGTTTTGATTCAAAAATAGCAGGTATTCTGAAAGGACAAGTAAGGATTTTGGGTCTTCGTTCAAAAATACGAGTCATTTTAAAATGATAACAAAGAGTAGGGTTTTCATTTAAAACTAAAAATTAGGAGATTATTAGAAAACATAAGATTAGGGTTTTGATTGAATACATAAAGGTAGAAGTTATTAAGAAAAGGAAACATAGGATTCTTGTTTTGAAAGAAAGATACGAGACTTTACTAAAGAAAAGGAAAAGAATATGGTTTTGAAAGATTAGGTTAGTGTTTTGGTTGAAAACAAAACGAGACATTCCGAAAATAAAAAAAAAAGCATTAGGGTTTTTGATTTAAAGCAGAAGATTAGGCTTTTGATTCAAATATAGTCAGCATTACGAAAAGAAAACATATGATCAAGGTTTTAATTAAAGAAAGGTGACAGTAACATAAGAAAACTTATGATTAGTGTTTTGATTCAAAAATAGTAGTTATGCCGAATGGAAAAGAAAGGGTTTGTGCTCTTGGTTCAAAATACGAGTCATTTTAAAATGACAACAAACACTACGGTTTTTATTCAAAACTGAAAATTAGGAGAAATTACTACAAGAAAACATAAGATAAGGGTTTTGGTTAAATACATACAAATTGAAGTAATTAAGAAAAGCAAACGTAGGATTCTTGTTTTGACTGAAAGATAGGAGACTTTACCAAAGAAAAAGAAAAAAAAAATTATGGTTTTGAAAGATAAGGTTAGTGTCTTGATAAAAAACAAAACGAGACATTCTGAAAATAAAACAAAGCATTAGGGTTTTGATTGAAAGCATAAGATTAGGCTTTTGATTCAAGTATAGTAGGCGTTACGAAAAGAAAGCATATGATCGACGTTTTATAAAAGAAAGGTGACACTACCATAAGAAAAACTTTTTATTAGGATTTTAATTCAAAAAATAGTAGGTATTCTGAAAGGAAAAGTAAAGCTTTTGGCTCTTGGTTCAAAAATACGTGTCATTTTAAAATGATAATAAAGACTAGGGCTTTCATTTAAAACTGATAATTAGGAGATATTACTATTAGAAAACAAAAGATTAGGGCTTTGATTAAATACATACAGATAGAAGTTATTTAGAAAAGGAAATATAGGATTCTTGTTTTGACTTTAAGATAGGAGGCTTTACCAAAGAAAAGGAAAAGATTATGGTTTTGAAAGGTAGAGTTAGTGTTTTGATTAAAACCAAAATGAGACATTCCGAAAATAAAACAAAGCATTAGGGTTTTGATGGAAAGCAGAATATTAGGCTTTTGATTCAATTATAGTCGGCGTTACGAAAAGAAAAACATATAATCAAGGTTTTGATTAAAGAAAGGCGACACTACCATAAAAAAACTTACGATTTTAAAATGATAACAAAGAGATTTTCATTTAAAACTGAAAATTAGGAGATATTACTATTAGAAAATATAAGATTAGGGTTTTGATTAAATACATACAGATAGAAGTTATTTAGAAAACGAAAGATAGGATTCTTGTTTTGACCGAAAGATACGAGACTTTATTAAACAAAAGGAAAAGATTATGGTTTTGAAAGATAGCGTTAGTGTTTTGATTGAAAACAAAACGAGACATTCCGAAAAAAAAAAAGCATTAAGGTTCTGATTTAAAGAAGAAGATTAGGCTTTTGATTCAATTATAGTCGGCGTTACGAAAAGAAAAACATATGATCAAGATTTTGATTAAAGAAACATGACACTACCATAAGAAAACTTATGATTAGTGTTTTGATTAAAAAATAGTTGGTATGCCGAATGAAAAAGAAAGGGTTTGGGGTCTTGGTTCAAAATACGACTAATTTTAAAATGACAACAAATACTACGGTTTTCATTCAAAAGTGAAAATTAGGAGAAATTACTATAAGAAAACATAAGATAAGGGTTTTGGTTAAATACATACAAATTGAAGTAATTAAGAAAAGCAAACGTAGGATTCTTGTTTTGACTGAAAGATAGGAGACTTTACGAAAGAAAAAGAAAAAAAAAATTATGGTTTTGAAAGATAAGGTTAGTATCTTGATAAAAAACAAAACGAGACATTCTGAAAATAAAACAAAGCATTAGGGTTTTGATTGAAAGCATAAGATTAGGCTTTTGATTCAAGTATAGTAGGCGTTACGAAAAGAAAGCATATGATCGACGTTTTATAAAAGAAAGGTGACACTACCATAAGAAAAACTTTTTATTAGGATTTTAATTCAAAAAATAGTAGGTATTCTGAAAGGAAAAGTAAAGCTTTTGGCTCTTGGTTCAAAAATACGTGTCATTTTAAAATGATAATAAAGACTAGGGCTTTCATTTAAAACTGATAATTAGGAGATATTACTATTAGAAAACAAAAGATTAGGGCTTTGATTAAATACATACAGATAGAAGTTATTTAGAAAAGGAAATATAGGATTCTTGTTTTGACTTTAAGATAGGAGGCTTTACCAAAGAAAAGGAAAAGATTATGGTTTTGAAAGGTAGAGTTAGTGTTTTGATTAAAACCAAAATGAGACATTCCGAAAATAAAACAAAGCATTAGGGTTTTGATGGAAAGCAGAATATTAGGCTTTTGATTCAATTATAGTCGACGTTACGAAAAGAAAAACATATAATCAAGGTTTTGATTAAAGAAAGGCGACACTACCATAAAAAAACTTACGATTTTAAAATGATAACAAAGAGATTTTCATTTAAAACTGAAAATTAGGAGATATTACTATTAGAAAATATAAGATTAGGGTTTTGATTAAATACATACAGATAGAAGTTATTTAGAAAACGAAAGATAGGATTCTTGTTTTGACCGAAAGATACGAGACTTTATTAAACAAAAAGAAAAGATTATGGTTTTGAAAGATAGCGTTAGTGTTTTGATTGAAAACAAAACGAGACATTCCGAAAAAAAAAAAAGCATTAAGGTTCTGATTTAAAGAAGAAGATTAGGCTTTTGATTCAATTATAGTCGGCGTTACGAAAAGAAAAACATATGATCAAGATTTTGATTAAAGAAACATGACACTACCATAAGAAAACTTATGATTAGTGTTTTGATTAAAAAATAGTTGGTATGCCGAATGAAAAAGAAAGGGTTTGGGGTCTTGGTTCAAAATACGACTAATTTTAAAATGACAACAAATACTACGGTTTTCATTCAAAAGTGAAAATTAGGAGAAATTACTATAAGAAAACATAAGATAAGGGTTTTGGTTAAATACATACAAATTGAAGTAATTAAGAAAAGCAAACGTAGGATTCTTGTTTTGACTGAAAGATAGGAGACTTTACGAAAGAAAAAGAAAAAAAAAATTATGGTTTTGAAAGATAAGGTTAGTATCTTGATAAAAAACAAAACGAGACATTCTGAAAATAAAACAAAGCATTAGGGTTTTGATTGAAAGCATAAGATTAGGCTTTTGATTCAAGTATAGTAGGCGTTACGAAAAGAAAGCATATGATCGACGTTTTATAAAAGAAAGGTGACACTACCATAAGAAAAACTTTTTATTATGGTTTTTATTAAAAAATAGTAGGTATTCTGAAAGGAAAAGTAAAGCTTTTGCGTCTTGGTTCAAAAATACGTGTCATTTTAAAATGATAACAAAGACTAGGGCTTTCATTTAAAACTGAAGATTAGGAGATATTACTATGAGAAAACATAAGATTAGGGTTCTGATTAAATACATACAGATAGAAGTTATTTAGAAAAGGAAATATAGGATTCTTGTTTTGAATTTAAGCTAGGAGGCTTTACCAAAGAAAAGGAAAAGATTATGGTTTTGGAAGGTAGACCTAGTGTTTTGATTAATAACAAAATGAGACATTCCGAAAATAAAATAAAGGATTAGGGTTTTGATGGAAAGCAGAAGATTAGGCTTTTGATTCAATTATAGTCGGCGTTACGAAAGGAAAACATATAATCCAGGTTTTGATTAAAGAAAGGTGACACTACTATAAAAAGACTTATGATTTGTGTTTTGATTCAAAAATAGTAGGTATGCCGAATGGAAAAGAAAGGGTTTGGGGTCTTGGTTCAATATACGAGTCATTTTAAAATGACAACAAAGACTGCGGTTTTCATTTAAAATTGAAAATTAGGAGTAATTACTATAAGAAAATATACGATAAAGGTTTTAAATAAATACAAACAGATAGAAGTTATTAAGAAAAGGAAATGTAGGATTCTTGTTTTGACTGAAAGATAGTAGACTTTACGAAATAAAAAGTAAAAAAATTATGGTTTTGGAAGATAGGGTTAGTGTTTTGATAAAAAACAAAATGAGACATTCCGTAAATAAAACAATGCATTAGGGTTTTGATTGAAAGCATAAGATTAGGCTTTTAATTCAAGTATAGAGGGCGTTACGAAAAGAAAACATATGATCGACGTTTTATTAAAGAAAGATGACACTACCATAAGAAAACTTTTTATTAGAGTTTTGATTCAAAAATAGTAGGTATTCTGAAAGGAAAAGTAAAGCTTTTGGGTCTTGGTTCGAAAATACGAGTCATTTTAAAATGATAACAAAGACTAGGGTTTCCATTTAAAACTAAAAATTAGGAGATATTACTACTAGAAACATAAGATTAGAGTTTTGATTAAATACATACAGATAGAAGTTATTAAGAAAAGGAAACATAGGATTCTTGTTTTGACTGAAAAATACGAGACTTTACTAAACAAAAGGAAAAGATTATGGTTTTGAAAGATAGGGTTAGTGTTTTGATTGAAAACAAAACGAGACATTCCGAAAATAAAAAAAAAAAGCATTTAGGGTTTTGATTTAAAGTAGAAGATTAGGGTTTTGATTCAAATATAGTCAGCGTTACGAAAAGAAAACATATGATCTAGGTTTTGATTAAAGAAAGGTGACACTACCATAAGAAAATTTAGGATTAGGGTTTTGATTAAAAAATAGTAGGTTTTCCGAAAGGAAAAGAAAGGGTATGGGGTCTTGGTTAAAAAGTATGAGTCATTTTAAAACGTCAACAAATACTACTATTTTAATTTAAACATAAAACTAGAAGATTAACTATAAAAAAACATAATATTAGGGTTTTGATTAAATACACATAGATAGAAGTTATTAAGAAAAGGAAACATAGGATTGTTTTTTGGACCGAAAGATAGGAGACTTAACAAAAGAAAACGAAAAGATTATGGTTTTGAAAGATAGGCTTATTGTTTTGATTAAAAAAAAAAACGAAACATTCCGAATATAAAAAAAAAAACATTAGGGTCTTGACTGAAAGTATAAGATTAGGCTTTTGATTCAAGTATAGTAGGTGTTACGAAAAGAAAACATATGATCAAGGTTTTGATTATAGAAAGGTGACACTACCATAAGAAAACTTAGGATTAGGCTTTTGATTGAAGAATAGTATTTATTCCGAAAGGAAAAGAAAAGATTTTGGGGTTTGGGGTCTTGGTTAAAAAATAAGAGTCATTTTAAAATGACAACAAAGACTACGGTTTTCATTCAAAACTGAAAATTAGGAGAAATTACTATAAGAAAACATAAAATTTGGGTTTTGATTAAATACATGCAGATAGAAGTTATTAATAAAAGGAAACAATGGATTCTTATTTTGACCTAAAGATAGGAGACTTTACAAAAGAAAAAGAAAAGATTATGGTTATGAATGATAGGGTTAGTGTTTTGATTGAAAACAAAACGAGACATTACGAAAATAAAACAAAGCATTAGGGTTTTGATGGAAAGCATAAGTGACAGGATCCCCGAAAGTACACGGGTTTGTCGAAGTAATAAAAGTTACCCCGGTGAGAGGGTAGTCGAATCCACAGGGAATAGGGAGTTAGAGTATGAGATTTCACTATTAAAACTATACGAAGTACGGAAAAGTAATAATCGATTAGTGTGTGAATTGTGAGAACAACTATACTAAAAGACAGGAAATTAAATAGAGAGAGGTGAAAGATTAGAGAGTGCAAGAAAAAGAGATTAAGGAGGATTTAACAATGAATTAAGTGGGGTATCCGGACAAGTTACCTCTACGATATATGCTTCTAGTGCAAGACTATGCTATTATACCTTCCTATTGATGCTAATTGAGTCGAGGAAATCCTTGGACTCACGGTCCCAAACCTAAGGTCAACCGTGACTAACCCCAACATTATGCCCCGGTATTAGGATTCACAACAACCCTTCACTCTATCGCTCGCGCGATTAAGTCCCAGGGGAGTACATCTACCTAAACCTCACACTACGTGGGATTGCATTAAGTTCTAGGGATTCCTAGTAATTAAACCTGTTCCTATGTGTAGTTCTAACCCTTTGGTCCAGGAGGAAGAACCCTAGTCTAGATTAAGCCCCAGTACATAGGATTCACTTCAACCCTTCAATCTGTTACTCGAGTAACTAAGCCCCAGGGGAGTTTATCTACCTAGCACTTCATTCTATCTTGACCGCTAATAAATCAAGAAAACGGAGGTAGGGAGAAATCACACCGGAAGGGAAAGGGGTACATCGCTACCTCACAACTCTCCCTCTCAATCCTCTTCAATCTGGAATAGTCTAATCCTATAGGAGTTGTCACAGCTCCAAAGAAAAACCTAGATTGCTCTCAACCCTAGTGTCACATCTAAGGGAAAACAATAGCAAAATAAAATCAAGATTGAAACTCAATTCTTATTCATCAATAATGGAATAGCAAAATAACAATGTCAAAGAAACATGATAACCCTAGAATTTACAAGTCCGAATACCCACAAGGGGTTTAGCTCCTCATGGAGCTATACATGTTCATCAATGTATGAAATAAAACACAAAGTAAAGACATAGATGAAAACCCCCTTGCGTATGGTGTGGCAGTGGTCTTGTACGGCCACCGGACATCGGTGACGATGCCGATGACGCGCTCTAAACCTCCACGAAGTCCTCTCCAAAACCCTAGCCGCACTCCCAGAAGTTGGGGAAAAGAATAGGTCAAAAGATATCTCAAAAAGTCTCCAAATCGGGCTTTTATAATGTGGAGTCGCGGCTTTAAATTTGCTGAAAACGGGATTTCACACGGCCGTGTGGAATTTCTACACGCCCGTGTGAAGTTTCTGGAATTCTGATTTTCGGCCGACTGTAAACAGTAACTTGCTACAGTATTTTGATACAACAATTTGCTACAGTAATTGTGCCGAAACGCTCCTGGATTCGTCGTTTTTCATCGAGGCCGTTGAATTGAGCACACAATCAACGGTAGATCGTGCCGATTGCTTCGAATTGCCTAATTGGTGAAGTTCTCATTGTTGGCATGAGTTAGACTTATTGTGAATGTGACTGCCTTTGTGCCCCTCCAAAGGAGGTTGGCACACACTCACAAGTCTATGCTCACGCCTTACTCCTTGCTTGGTCCGAAAATCTTCCCAACAATGCCAAACACGACCTAACTTCGTTCCTTTCCTTCATTTGATCTTCACAACCCTACAATGCACAAAAGTAAACAATTGCACATTTTTTAGTGATAAAATCTTATTAAATTAATGCTCATTGCAAGATAATAACACTTCGCATTACTATAACATGAGCACTTATCAATAAGATTAGGCTTATGATTTAAAAATAGTAGGCATTATGAAAAGAAAACTTATGATCAAGGTTTTGATTAAAGAAAGGTGATGCTTTAATTAGAAAACTTATAATTAGCGTTTCGATTAAAAAAAAAATAGGTATTCTGAAAGGAAAAGAATGGCTTTGGGGTGTTGGTTAAAAAATATGAGTCAATTTAAAATGATAACAAAGACTAGGATTTTCATTTAAAACTGAAAATTAGGAGATATTACTATTAGAAAACATGAGATTAGGGTTTTGATTAAATACATACCGATAGAAGTTATTAAGAAAAGGAAACATAGGATTCTTGTTTTGACCGAAAGATACGAGACTTTACTAAATAAAAGGAAAACATTGTGGTTTTGAAATGTAGGGTTTATGTTTTGATTAAAAACAAAACGAGACATCCCAAAAATGAAACAAAGCATTAGGGTGTTGATTTAAAGTATAAGATTAGTGATACGAACCTCACCAACGATTGTGACGAAACCAGAAACAAATTTGGCACGAAGAAGAAATGCCAAAGGATTCAAGAAGAAGGGATGAAAAACCTCGACCCAATGTTTAGCAAAGCACGAACCTCGGTAAGGGGATGACGCCACAAAAGGAGATGAAAATCCAATTGATAAGTCGGTTTGAACGCCACATGGAAAACCCTTGATAAGTTCTTAAAAAGTTTCTTCAAGAAAACTAGAAGAAAACCTCACAAATGCTCATAGATCAAAGTTGTGCTTTATGGCTGCTACAAGGGGCTATATATATAGCCCAAAACCCTAGAAAACTTCTAAGAAGTAAAAGTTCAAAACTACCCTTAAAGATAAAGAAAAAGAAATAACCAACTAAAGAGCAACTTCAGCCCAAAGGCCCACAAAACCCAGCAAGACTAGGCAATTACAAAAGACTATAGTTAAGATATTAAACTCAAGACAAATAACAACCAAATCTTCGTAAAGCGTCTAAGTGGAATCGGCTTAGATGAGTAGGACTAGCTTTTGTTCACCATCAGTACTGATCATGCTCTCTTCCTGTTGTAGGATTCTCCATGCCAAGTTGCTAAGCTCCTCTTTAAATCTTCTAGCTTGAGCCCTCGTCACTGGTCCTGTTGGGACTTGAATTGGATCCTTAGCCTTGATGTCCACATCATTCCCCCCCTCTTGAGAAGGATTTGTCCTCAAATCGTCACCTACATCAAAAGGACTTAAGTCAGTCACATTGAAAGTAGCACTAACATTGTACTCACACGGTAAATCAAGGCGGTAGGCATTGTCGTTGATCTACTCGAGCACTTGAAAAGGACCATCTCCTCGGGGTAGTAACTTGGAACATTGGTTGGCAGGGAATCGTTCCTTCCTCATGTGTAACCACACCCAATCACCGATCTCAAAAACTTGCTTGTGACGTCCCTTATTGGCTTGCTTGATATATTGCTCAGTCCTCCTTTCTATGTTGAGCCGAACCTTCTCGTGGAGTTGCTTCACAAATTCGGCCTTCTTGTGCCCATCGAAGTTCACATGCTCATAAATAGGTAAAGGTGATAAATCCAAAGGAATTAAAGGATTAAAACCATAAACAATTTCAAATGGTGAAAATTGAGTAGCAGAATGCCTAGAACGATTATAAGCAAACTCAACATGTGGTAAACAATCCTCCCAAGTCTTGATGTTCTTACCAATGACAGCCCGCAACAAAGTGGATAAAGTTTGGTTAACTACTTCAGTTTGACCATCGGTTTGAGGGTAACAAGTAGTGGAAAACAATAGTTTAGTCCCTAATTTACCCCACAATGTCTTCCAAAAATAACTCAAGAACTTAGCATCCCGATCTGACACGATTGTCCTTGGCATGCCATGTAGGCGTACAATCTCCCTAAAGAACAAATCAGCGATATTGGAAGCATCATCAGTTTTATGACACGGTATAAAATGGGACATTTTAGAAAACCGATCCACAACTACAAAGATTGAATAACTTCCACGCTTACTCCTAGGTAATCCTAGCACAAAATCCATCAAAATATCAATCCAAGGGGAACTAGGAATAGGTAGTGGTGTGTAAAGGTCATTCGGTTGAACCCTAGACTTAGCTTGTCTACAAGTGATACACCGACCACAAATTCGCTCAACATCTCGTTTCATGCATGGCCAATAGAAGTGCTCTTGTAACACGGCTAGAGTCTTAGCTACCCTAAAATGCCCCATTAATCCTCCCTCATGGGACTCTCAAACTAACAAATCTCTCATGAAACAATTAGAAACACACAACCTATGTTCCTTAAACAGAAAACCCTCATGCCTATAAAACTTCCCTTCGGCGGATTTTTCACAAGCCCCATAAATCACCCCAAAGTCATGGTCCACATGATAAAGATCCTTAATGTGCTCAAAACCAAAGAATTTAACATCAAGAGTGGAGATTAAGGCATACCTGCGTGACAGCGCATCAGCAACCACATTCTCCTTACATTGTTTATATCGAATGAATTACGGAAAGGTCTCAATGAACTCAATCCATCGAGCATGTTGCCTGTTCAGCTTATGTTGCCCTTTCAAATGCTTCAAGGATTCATGATCCGTTAGAATCACAAACTCCTTCGGCCACAAGTAATGCTGCCAAGTCTCCAATGCTCGAACCAAAGCGTGCAACTCCTTAAAGTAGTTGAGTGCAGCCCCGCCTAGCTTCTCGCTGAAGTACGCAAGTGGTCTTCCATCCTGCATGAGTACATCACCAATACCGACACCAGATGCATCACATTCTATTTCAAAAGTATTAGCAAAATTAGGTAAAGCAAGTAAGGGAGCATAAGTTAGTTTGTGTTTCATAAGCTGAAATACTTCCCCTTGTGCTGCCCCCCATTTGAATGCAACGTTCTTCTTGATAACTTCAGTCAGGGGTGCCGCAATGGTACTAAAATCTTTCACGAATCTCCTATAGAAGCTAGCAAGTCCATGAAAGCTGCGAACGTGACTCACACTTGATGGGGTCAGCCACTCTTGGATGGCTTTGATCTTTTCTTCATCAACCTCAATACCTGTAGCACTCACAACAAATCCTAGAAAAACAAGTTTATTGGTGCAAAAGGTACATTTCTTGAGGTTAGCATACAATTTCTCTTTCCTAAGGACATCCAAAACCAATTGCAAATGCGAAGCATGATCATGCAAATTCTTACTATAAATCAGAATATCATCAAAATAAACAACAATGAATTTTCCAGTGAAAGTTCGTAAAACATGATTCATTAAACGCATGAAAGTACTAGGTGCATTAGTTAAGCCAAATGGCATGACTAACCATTCATACAAACCATGTTTAGTTTTAAATGCTGTTTTCCATTCATCGCCTTCGCATTCGGATTTGATGATACTCACTCTTAAGATCAATTTTTGAAAACACACAAGATCCATGCAACTCATATAGCATATCATCTAAATGAGGGATGGGGTGTCGAAACTGTACCGTTATGTTGTTGATGGCTCGGCAATCAATACACATCCTCCATGTTCCATCCTTCTTAGGAACTAGAATCACCAGAACTGCGCATGCACTCATGCTTTCACTCACGTACCCTTTTTCCATCAACTCTTCAACTTGCCTTTGGAGTTCCTTTGTTTCCTCCGGATTGCTCCTATAGGCGGGTCGGTTTGGAATTGAAGCACCGGGAACAAAGTCAATTTGGTGTTCTATTCCACGGATAGGGGGTAAGCCATGTGGTACCTCCTCAGGAAACACATCTTTGAACTCCTGCAAAATAGAAACAACAACACTAGGCAATAAAGAGTCAGGTTGGTTAGTGTTTAAAAGGGCCTCCTTGTACATAAGTACAATCATCGGCCGTTTTGCAAGAAAAGCTCGCTTAACCTCACTTGTTTTTGCATAGAAATTTCTTTTTCCCTCTAATTTTCCCTCTTTGGCTGAATTCATCTCTCTCTTTTTTCTCTCACTAGATTCAGCCTTTCTCTCTTGTTTCTCACCACTACTCATCTCTTCACTCACTCTCTTGTGATCACTCAAATTCTTTTGATCTCTCATTTTCTTTTCATCACTCAGTTTTTGCATCATCACTTGATCATCATAAACCTGTTTCGGTGTCATTGGAGCTAGAGTGATGGTTCGTTGTTGGAAAGTGAAGGAGTGCTTGTTGGTGAAGCCATCATGTTGCACACGTCTATCAAATTGCCAAGGCCGTCCTAAAAGGAGATGTCCCGCTTGCATTGGTACCACATCACACAACACTTCATCCTCATATTTCCCAATCCGAAATGGCACCACAACTTGCTTAGTAACCCGCACTTCACCACTATCATTCAGTCATTGCAACTTGTATGGATAGGGGTGCTTGATTGTTGGGAGCCCTAGCTTGTCAACCATCGAAGAACTAGCAATGTTAGTGCAATTACCACCATCAATAATAACACTACATACCTTGTCCTTCACATGACAACGAGTGTAAAAGATGTTCTCCCGTTGCACTTCTTCTTCCTCCACCTTAGCGTGCAAGTTCAAGGCTCTCCGAGCAACTAATCCAAGCATCTCACCATGCTCGGCCCCAAATTCCTCTTCTCCCAAAAGATCATCCTCCAATGGTGGAATGTCATGTAGCTCACCCTCATCTTCAGAATCTATTGTCCCATTCTCCCGAATCACCATAACCCGCTTGTTCGGGCATTGGCTAGCAATGTGATCTCTTCCTTGACATTTGAAACATTTAATTTCACTAGAACGAGACAAAGTTGTGGGTATCTTACTTTGAGAAGCTGTGGAAGTAGTGGTTGAATTTTGCTCAGTTTTCTCCTTGGGGTTGGAGTTATTTTCATCTTTCCATCGATAATTCGGCCTCCATGGTGTTGCTCTAGGATTTTGTGGGGTGGGTCTCAGACGTGCACTTGTACTTCCCTTCTTCAGTTGCCTCTCAACCTTCATTGCCATATGCACCAAGTCTTCCAACTCCGCATAGTGATGTAGCTCAACCGTGTTGGCAATCTCCCTATTCAACCCATTCAAAAACCTTGCCATTGTTGCCTCCCGATCCTCCTATACATTAGCCCGAATCATAGCTATCTCATTCTCTTTATAATATTCATCAACACTTTTGTAACCTTGTCGAAGACCTTGAAGCTTAAGGTATAGATCCCGGTAGTAATGAGATGGCACAAAACGACGCCTCATCACCCTCTTCATGTCATCCCAAGTCTCGATAGGCAAATCTCCACTTTGCCTCCTATTGACGCATAACTGATCCCACCACACAATAGCATAATCAGTAAACTCAATAGCGGCAAGTTTTACCTTCTTCATTTCGGAGTAGTTGTGAAAATCGAAAACCAGCTCCATCTTCTTCTCCCATTCAAGGTATGCTTCGGGATCACTTTTTCCTTAAAATGCTGGAATCCACATCTTGATACTACCCAAGTTGTTGTCTACCCGATTCCGAGCATCTCTATCCCGACCATATCTCCTATGGCTGCCCGTTGACATCCTATCAAAGTCTTCATCGAAATTTTCCACTTCAAACGCCCCCACACCTTCAACTCCCCGTTGGGGCACCCTATTCCTTCTTAGGAGGTTTGGAACAACCGGTGGCTGTCCTCGTTGTGCTCCCTCTTCAACTCTATCCAACCTCTCATGTATTTGCTCAAGTTCCGCACTCATCATCCTTCTCATTTCCCCAATTATAGCTTGCACTTGCAAATTTCAGAATAGTTGGAGGGGTACTCTCCTCGCTTGTGTTTCGCTCCGGAATTTGAGACATGATGGAAAAACCTGCCAAGCAATGTTAGATAAAAAAATTACCCTCACCACAAAACTCACGTAGTTCACTCGAAGAAATAATTCACTCAAATTCACTCGTGTATCACTCAATTCAATTTGGCTTTTACCCTCAAATGATCTCACCTCGCTGCCTTTTTCCACTCGTTTTCTTCTTTGAGTTTTTTCAAAACTAATTAAAAACCATCATCAAAGGGTTCAAACCGAAACAAACCAAAATGGATCGAAGATTTGTTTTCTTGGAAATGGGCTGAAATTTTGGCAATTCAAGAAATGGGCTAGATTTTTTTGGCAATTCAAACAGAAACAAATCAGGAAATTTTGGCAACTCAAGATTGACAATTCAAATCGAATCAAATTAAGAAATTTTGGCAATTCAAATCTAACCTAATCAAGAAATTTTGGCAATTCAAGAATGGCAACTCAAGATTGGCAATTCAAATCTAACCAAATCAAGAAATTTTGGCAATTCAAGAATGGCAAATCAAATTGAACCAAATCAAGAAATTTTTTTATTTTATTATTTTTATTCTTCTTTCCTTTTTTCCACTCTTTTTTTTCATTTTTCTTTTTCCTTCTTCTTTTTTTTTTCGTTTTTTTTTTCAGAAACTCAGTTCTTCAATTTCCACAAACTCAAATCTTCACAAACTATTTTGTAATTTCGGAATCAATAAAAGGGAACTCATAAAAGAAAGAAATCCCTCTCTCAAAGCAAGAACAAAATATGAGACTTCAATCAATGAAACCCTAGATCTAGATGCAATATTTTTTTTGTAAGAGAAATGAACAGAAATCAATAGAAGATAGGTCGAAAGGATGAACTTAGCTCTGGTACCAACTGATACGAACCTCGCCAACGATTGTGACGAAACCCGAAACAAATTTGGCACGAAGAAGAAAAGCCAAAGGATTCAAGAAGAAGGGATGGAAAACCTTGACCCAATGCTTAGCGAAGCACGAACCTCGGTAAGGGGATGACGCCACAAAAGGAGATGAAAATCAAATTGATAAGTCAGTTTGAACGCCACAAGGAAAACCCTTAAAGATTAACGTTGTGTTTTATGGCTGCTACAAGGGGCTATATATATAGCCCAAAACCATAGAAAACTTCTAAGAAGTAAAAGTTCAAAACTACCCTTAAAGATAAAAAAAAGAAACAACCAAGTAAAGAGCAACTTCAGCCCAAAATCCCACAAAACCCAGCAAGACTAGGCAATTAAAAAAGACTATAGCTCACATATTAAACTCAAAACAAATGACAACCAAATCTTCATAAAGCGTCCAAGTGGAATCGGCTTGGATGAGTAGGACCAGCTTTTGTTCACCATCAGTAGTGATCACGCTCTCTTCCTGTTGTAGAATTCTCCAGGCCAAGTTGCAAAGCTCCTCTTTAAATTTTCTAGCTCGAGCCCTCGTCACTGGTCCTGTTGGGACTTGAATTGGATCGTTAGCCTTGATGTCCACATCAATTAGCCTTTTGGTTCAAAAATAATAAGCATTACAAAAAGAAAACATATGATCAAGGTTTTGATTAAAAAAGGTGATACTACAATAAGAAAACTTAGAATTAGGGTTTTGATTCAAAAATAGTAGGTATTCTAAAAGGAAAAGAAGGGGTTTGAGGTCTTGTTTCAAAAATATGAGTCATTTTAAAACTTAGAAAGGCTTTGGGGTCTTGGTTCAAAAATACGAGTAAATTTAAAATGATAACAAAGACTAGGGTTTTCATTTAAAACTGAAAATTAGGCGATGTTACTATTAGAAAACACGAGATTAGGGTTTTGATTAAATACATACAGATAGAAGTTATTAAGAAAAGAAAACATAGAATTCTTTTTTTGACCGAAAGATATGAGACTTTACTTAAGAAAAGGAAAAGATTATGGTTTTGAAAGGCAGTGTTAGTGTTTTGATTAAAAACAAAACGAGACATTCCGAAAATAAAACAAGGCATTAGCATTTTGATTGAAAACATAAGATTAGGCTTTTGATTCAAAAATAGTAGGCGTTACGAAAATAAAACATATGATCAAGGTTTTGATTAAAAAACGGTGATACTACAATAAGAAAACTTAGGATTAGGGTTTTGATTAAAAAATAGTAGGTATTCTGAAAGAAAAAGAAAGGCTTTGGGGTCTTGGTTCAAAAATACAAGTAATTTTAAAATGATAACAAAGATTAGGGTTTTCATTTAAAACTGAAAATTAGGAGATATTACTATTAGAAAACATGAGATTAGGGTTTTGATTAAATACATACAGATAGAAGTTATTAAGAAAAAGAAACATAGGATTCTTGTTTTGACCGAAAGATACGAGACTTTACTAAAGAAAACGAAAAGATTGTGGTTTTGAAAATTAGGGTTTGTGTTTTGATTAAAAATAAAACGAGACATTTCGAAAATAAAACAAAGCATTAGGGTGTTGATTTAAAGCATAAGATTAGGCTTTTGATTCAAAGATAATAGGCGTTACGAAAAGAAAATATATGATCAAGGTTTTGATTAAAAAAAGGTGACACTACAATAAGAAAACTTAGAATTAGGGTTTTGATTCAAAAATAGTAGGTATTTTGGAAGGAAAAGAAGGGGTTGGAGGTCTTGTTTAAAAAATATGAGTCATTTTCAAATTACAACAAAGAGTAGAGTTTTCATTTAAAAATCAAAATTAGAAGATATTACTATAAGAAAAAATAATATTAGGGTTTTGATTAAGTGCATACAGATAGAAGCTATTAAGGAAAGAAAACATAGGATTCTTGTTTTGAAGGAAAGATTCAAGACTTTACGAAAGAAAAAAAAAGAAAAGATTATGGTTTGAAAAAATAATGTTAGTTTTTTGATAAAAAAACAAAACGAGATATTCCGAAAATAAAACAAAGCATTAGGGTTTTGATTGAAAGCACAAGATTAGGCTTTTGATTAAAGTATTTTCGGCGTTACGAAAACAAAACATATGATCAAGGTTTTGATTAAAGAAAGGTGACACTACAATAAGAAAACTTAGGATTAGGGTTTTAATTCAATAATAGTAGGTATTCTGAAAGGAAAAGAAAGGTTTTGGGGTCTTGGTTCAAAAATATGATTAAATTTAAAATGATAACAATGACTAGAGTTTTCATTTAAAACTGAAAATTAGGCGATGTTAATATTAGAAAACACGAGATTAGGATTTTGATTAAATACATACAGATAGAAGTTATTAAGAAAAGGAAACATATGATTCTTGTTTTAACCGAAAAATAGGAGACTTTTTTAAAGAAAAGGAAAAGATTATGGTTTTGAAAGGCAGGGTTAGTGTTTTGCTTAAAAACAAAACGAGACATTCCGAAAATAAAACAAAGCATTAGCGTTTTGATTGAAAACATAAGATTAGGCTTTTGATTCAAAAATAGTGGACGTTACGAAAATAAAACATATGATTAAGGTTTTGATTAAATAAAGGTGATACTACAATAAGAAAACTTAGGATTAGGGTTTTGATTAAAAAATAGTAGGTATTCTGAAAGGAAAAGAAAGGCTTTGGAGTCTTGGTTCAAAAATACGAGTAATTTTAAAATTATAACAAAGAGTAGGGTTTTCATTTAAAACTTAAAATTAGGACATATTACTATTTAAAAACTTGAGATTAGAGTTTTGATAAAATACATACAGATAGAAGTTATTAAGCAAAGGAAACATAGGATTCTTGTTTAGAACGAAAGATAGGAGACTTTACGAAAGAAAAGGAAAAGATTATTGTTTTGAAAGGTAGGGTTAGTGTTTTGATTAAAAACAAAACAAGACATTCTGATACGAACCTCGCCAACGATTGTGACGAAACCGAAAAAAATTTGGCACAAAGAAGAAAAGCCAAAGTATTCAAGAAGATTGGCTGGAAAATCTCGACCCAATGCTTAGCGAAGCACGAACCTCGGTAAGGGGATGACGCCACAAAAGGAGATGAAAATCCAATTGATAAGTCAGTTTGAACGCTACATGGAAAAGCCTTGAGAAGTTCTTAAAAAGTCTCTTCAAGAAAACAAGAAGAAAACCTCACAAATACTCATAGATCAAAGTTGTGTTTCATGGCTGCTACAAGGGGCTATATATAGCATAAAACCCTAGAAAACTTCTAAGAAGTGAAAGTTAAAAACTACCCTTAAAGTTAAAATAAAGAAACAACCAACTAAAGAGCAACTTCTACCCAAAGGTCCACAAAACCTAGCAAGACTAGACAATTACAAAAGACTCTTATTCACATATTAAACTCAAAAACAAAAGATAACCAAATCTTCATCAAACTTATGGAAACCAAATCTTCATCAAGTGTCTAAGTGGAATCGGCTTGGTTGAGTGGTACTAGCTTTTGTATTAGTGTTTTGATTGAAAGCAGAATATTAGGCTTTTGATTTAAGTATAGTAGGCGTTATATAAAGAAAACATATGATGAAGGTTTTGATTAAAAAAAAGGTGACACTACCATATGAAAACTTAGGATTAGTGTTTTGATTGAAAAATAGTAGGTATTCCGAAAGAAAAAGAAAGGGTTTGGGGTCTTGGTTCAAAAATATGAGTTATTTCAAAATGACAACAAAGGCAAGGATATTTATTCAAGACTGAAAATTAGGAGATACTACTACAAGAAAACATAAGATTAGTGTTTTGATAAAATACATACATATAGAAGTCATGAATAAAGGTAAACATAGGATTCTAGTTTTGAACTAAAGATAGGAGAATTTACGAAAGAAAAGGAAAAGATTATGGTTTTGAAAGATACGGTTAGTATTTAGATTAAAAACAAAATGAGACATTCCGAAAATAAAACAAAGCATTAGGGTTTTGATTGAATGCATAAGATTAGGCTTTTGATTCAAGTATAGTGGTCGTTACGAAAATAAAACATATGATCGAGGTTTTTATTAAAGAAAGGTGACACTACCACAAGAAAACACAAGATTAGGGTTTAGATACAAAAATTGTAGGTATTCCAAAAGGAAAAGAAAGGCTTTGGTTTCTTGGTTCAAAAATTCGAGTCATTTTAAAATTATAACAAAGATTAGGGTTTTCGTTCAAAACTGAAAATTAGGAGATATCACTATTAGAAAACATAAGATTAGGGTTTTGATTAAATACGTACAGATAGAAGTTATTAAGAACAGAAAAAATATGATTCTCCTTTGACCGAAAGATAAGATACTTTACGAAAGAAAATGAAAAGATTATGGTTTTGAAAGATAGGGTTAGTGTTTTGGTTAAAAACAAAACGAGACATTACGAAAATAAAAAAAAAATCATTAGGGTTTTTATTAAATGCATAAGATTAGGCTTTTGATTCAAGTATAGTGTTCGTTACGAAAAGAAAACATATGATCGAGGTTTTTATTAAAAAAAGGTGATACTGCCATAATAAAAACATAAGATTAGGGTTTAAATTAAAAAATAGTAGGTATTCCGAAAGGAAAAGAAAGGCTTTCGTTTCTTTTTTCAAATATACGAGCCATTTTAAAATTATAACAAAGATTAGGGTTTTCATTCAAAACTAAAAATTAGGAGATATTACAATAAAAAAACATAAGATTAGGGTCTTGATTAAATATGTACAGATAGAAGTTATAAGAAAAGAAATAATACTATTTTTGTTTGGACCGAAAGATAAGATACTTTACGAAAGAAAATGAAAAGATTATGGTTTTGAAAGATAGGTTTAGTGTTTTGATTAAAAACAAAACAAGACATTTCGAAAATAAAACATAGTATTAGTGTTTTGATTGAAAGCAGAAGATTAGGCTTTTGATTTAATTATAGTAGGCGTTACGGAAAGAAAACATATGATCAAGGTTTTGATTAAAACAAAGGTAACACTACCATATGAAAACTTTGGATTAGTGTTTGGATTGAAAAATAGTAGGTATTACGAAAGTAAAAAAAAGGGTTTGGGGTCTTGGTTCAAAAATACGAGTTATTTTAAAATGACAACAAAGACGAGGATATTTATTCAAGACTGAAAATTAGGAGATACTACTACAAGAAAACATAAGATTAGTGTTTTGATAAAATACATGCATATAGAAGTCATGAATAAAAGGAAACATAGGATTCTAGTTTTGAACTAAAGATTGGAGACTTTACGAAAGAAAAAGAAAAAATTATTGTTTTGAAAGATACAGTTAGTATTTTGATTAAAAACAAAACGAGACATTCCGAAAATAAAACAAAGCATTAGGGATTTGATTGAATGCATAAGATTAGGCTTTTGATTTAAGTATAGTGGGCGTTACGAAAAGAAAACTTATGATCGAGGTTTTTATTAAAGAAAGATGACACTACCATAAGAAAAACATAAGATTAGGGTTTGGATTAAAAAATAGCATGTATTCCGAAAGAAAAGAAAGGCTTTCATTTCTTGGTTCAAAAATACGAGTCATTTTAAAATTATAACAAAGACGAGGGTATTTATTCAAAACTGAAAATTAGGAGATACTACTATAAAAAAACATAAGATTAGTGTTTTGATAAAATACATACATATAGAAGTCATGAATAAAAGGAAACATAAGATTCTAGTTTTGAACTAAAGATAGTATACTTTACGAAAAAAAAGGAAAAGATTATGGTTTTGAAAGATACGGTTAGTATTTTGATTAAAAACAAAACGAGACATTCTAAAAATAAAACAAAGCATTAGGGTTTTGATTTAATGCATAAGATTAGGCTTTTGATTCAAGTATAATGGGCGTTACAAAAAGAAAACTTATGATCGAGGTTTTTATTAAAGAAAGATGACACTACCATAACAAAAACATAAGATTAGGGTTTGGATTAAAAAATAGCATGTATTCCGAAAGAAAAGAAAGGCTTTCGTTTCTTGGTTCAAAAATATGAGTCATTTTAAAATTATAACAAAGACGAGGGTATTTATTCAAAACTGAAAATTAGGAGATACTACTATAAGAAAACATAAGATTAGTGTTTTGATAAAATACATACATATAGAAGTCATGAATAAAAGGAAACATAAGATTCTAGTTTTGAACTAAAGATAGTATACTTTACGAAAAAAAAGGAAAAGATTATGGTTTTGAAAGATACGGTTAGTATTTTGATTAAAAACAAAACGAGACATTCTAAAAATAAAACAAAGCATTAGGGTTTTGATTTAATGCATAAGATTAGGCTTTTGATTCAAGTATAATGGGCGTTACAAAAAGAAAACTTATGATCGAGGTTTTTATTAAAGAAAGATGACACTACCATAACAAAAACATAAGATTAGGGTTTGGATTAAAAAATAGCATGTATTCCGAAAGAAAAGAAAGGCTTTCGTTTCTTGGTTCAAAAATATGAGTCATTTTAAAATTATAACAAAGACGAGGGTATTTATTCAAAACTGAAAATTAGGAGATACTACTATAAGAAAACGTAAGATTAGTGTTTTGACAAAATACATACATATAGAAGTCATGAATAAAAGGAAACATAGGATTCTAGTTTTGAACTAAAGATCGTATACTTTACGAAAGAAAAGGAAAAGATTATGGTTTTGAAAGATACGGTTAGTATTTTGATTAAAAACAAAACGAGACATTTCGAAAATAAAACAAAGCATTAGGGTTTTGATTGAATGCATAAGATTAGGCTTTTGATTCAAGTATAGTGGGCGTTACAAAAAGAAAACTTATGATCGAGGTTTTTATTAAAGAAAGATGACACTACCATAACAGAAACATAAGATTAGGGTTTAGATTAAAAAATAGCATGTATTCCGAAAGAAAAGAAAGGCTTTCGTTTCTTCGTTCAAAAATACGAGTCATTTTTAAATTATAACAAAGACGAGTGTATTTATTCAAAACTGAAAATTAGGAGATACTACTATAAGAAAACATAAGATTAGTGTTTTGATAAAATACATACATATAGAAGTCATGAATAAAAGGAAACATAGGATTCTAGTTTTGAACAAAAGATAGTATACTTTACGAAAGAAAAGGAAAAGATTATGGTTTTGAAAGATACGGTAAGTATTTTGAATAAAAAACAAAACGAGACATTCCGAAAATAAAACAAAGCATTAGGGTTTTGATTGAATGCATAAGATTAGGCTTTCGATTCAAGTATAGTGGGCTTTACAAAAAGAAAACTTATGATCGAGGTTTTTATTAAAGAATGACGACACTACCATAACAAAAACATAAGATTAGGGTTTAGATTAAAAAATAGCATGTATTCCGAAAGAAAAGAAAGTCTTTCTTTTCTTGGTTCAAAAATACGAGTCATTTTAAAATGATAGCAAAGACTAGGGTTTTCATTCAATACTAAAAATTAGGAGATATTACTATTAGAAAACATAAGATTAGTTTTTTGATTAAATACGTACAGATAGAAGTTATTAAGAAAAGAAATAATACGATTCTTGTTTGGACCGAAAGATAGTATACTTTACAAAAGAAAAGGAAAAGATTATGGTTTTGAAAGATAGTGTTAGTGTTTTCATTAAAAAAAAATGAGACATTTCGAAAATAAAACAAAGTATTAGTGTTTTGATTGAAAGCAGAAGATTAGGCTTTTGATTCAACTATAGTCGGCGTTATGGAAATAAAACATATGATCAAGGTTTTGATTAAAGAAATGTGACACTACCATATGAAAACTTAGGATTAGTCTTTTGATTGAAAAATAGTAGGTATTCCGAAAGAAAAAGAAAAGGTTTGAGGTTCTTTGTTCAAAAATACGAGTTATTTAAAACTGACAACAAAGGCGAGGATATTTATTCAAAACTGAAAATTAGGAGATACTACTATAAGAAAATATAAGATTAGTGTTTTGGTAAAATACATACATATAGAAGTTATGAACAAAAGGAAACATAGGTCTCTAGTTTTGACCGAAAGATAGGAGACTTTACTAAAGAATAGGAAAAGATTATGGTTTTCAAAGATAGGGTTAGTATTTTGATTAAAAACAAAACGAGACATTCCAAAAATAAAACAAAGCATTAGGGTTTTGATTGAATGCATAAGATTAGGCTTTTGATTCAAGTATAGTGGGCGTTAGGAAAAGAAAACATATGATCGAGGTTTTTATTAATGAAAGGTGACACTACCATATGAAAATCATAAGATTAGGGTTTAGATTAAAAAATAGCAGGTAATCCAAAAGAAAAAAAAGGCTTTCGTTTCTTGGTTCAAAAATACGAGTCATTTTAAAATGATAACAAAGAATAGGGTTTTCATTCAAAACTGAGAATTAGGAGATATTACTATTAGAAAACATAAGATTAGGGTTTTGATTAAATATGTACAGATAGAAGTTATTAAGAAAAGAAATAATACGATTTTTGTTTGGACCGAAAGATAAGAAACTTTACGAAAGAAATGGAAAAGATTATGGTTTTGAAAGATAGTGTTAGTGTTTTGATTAAAAACAAAACGAGACATTTCAAAAATAAAACAAAGTATTTGTGTTTTGATTGAAACCAGAGGATTAGGCTTTTGATTTAAGTATAGTAGGCGTTATGGAAAGAAAACATATTATGATCAAGGTTTTGATTAAAAAAAAAGTGACACTACCATACGAAAACTTAGGATTAGTGTTTTGATGGAAAATAGTAGGTATTCCGAATGAAAAATAAAGGGTTTGGGTCTTGGTTCAAAAATACGAGTTGACACACCCCTTACGTGTGTACCCCACAAGTGCACGGGTTGTCGAAGTAATAAAAATACCCTAGTGAGTGGGTAGTCGTATCCACAGGGAATAGTGTTCAGAAACAAGTGTTATCACTATTTAGCTATGAAAGAAGTCGATGATGAAAGAAGTATATATATATATATATAAATGTAAAAGAAAATAAAAGAGTGCAAGAAGAATAATGAGGGTAGGAGAGGTAATCGATATAAAGATGGGGTACCCGGACAAATCTCCCCTAAGACTAATGCTTCTAGTGCAAGACTAGTATTATACCCTCTAATTGATGTCTAATTGAGTCGAGGATATCCTTAAACACACGGTCCCAAACCTAAGGTCAACCGTGACTGACCCCAACACTATGCCCCGGCATTAGGATTCACTACGACTCTTGACTCTCGTTGACCTGTCAACTAAGCCCTAGAGGAGTATATCTACCTAAGCCTCACACTACGTGAGATTGCATTAAGTTCTAGGGACTCCTAGTGGTAAAACATGTTCCTATGTGTAGTTCTAACCCTTTGGTCCAGGTGGAGGAACCCTAGTCTAGATTAAGCCCCAGTGCGTAGGATTCACTTCAACCCTTCACTCTGTTACTCGTGTAACTAAGCCCCATGGGAGTTTATCTACCTAGCACTTCACTCTATCTCGACCGCTAATGAATCAAGGAAACGGAGGTAGGGAGAAACCACACCGGAGGGGAAAGGGGTACATCGCTACCTCACAACTCTCCCTCTTAACCCTCTCCAACCTTGTGTAGTCTAATCCTATAGAGGTTGTCACACCCTCAAAGGATAACCTAATAGATTCTCAACCCTAGTGTCACGGCTAAGGGAAAATCTCATACAATCGGCATATAAGATTGGAACTCAATAATAGAACATTAAATTAAGAAAGCATAATAAAAGTCATAGAAACAATATCATCCTAGGGTTTACAAGTCCGAATACCCACTAGGGTTTAGCTCTCCATGGATCAATACAAAGTCAATAAATAGTTTAAGAACATATGCATGAAAACCATAAAGAAAACCCCCTTGTAGATCGTATCGATGGTCTTGTGTAGTCGCGTGTCTTCTCCAACGAATCCCTTGTCAAGCCTAAGGCACACCTCGACAAATCAATGCCGATGAGAGGTTCCCCAATAGCTTTCTTCCAAAGGATGTCGATGTCGATGTCGATGCCGTTTAATCGCCTCCAAAGACCTCCAAGAACCTCTCCAAACCCTAGCAAAAAGCCCCCCAAAAGATATCCAAGTGATAGAAGGGGAGGGTTCTCAAATAGATCTGAAAACGGGCTATTTATAGGCTGAAATTGGGCTGAAATCGGAGTTCCACACGCCCCTGTGTTAATTCCACACGGCCCTGTGTAAAACCAGGAATTCCACACGCCCGTGTCTTAATTCCACATGGCCGTGTGAAAATTCTAAAATCGTGATTTTTTGGCACTGTGCACAGTAACTTTGCTAGAGTGTTTTTGCTACAGTACGGGCCGTGTGGAATTTCCACACGCCCGTGTGAAGTTTCTGACTTGCTGGAAAATTAATTCACACGGCCGTGTCGAATTTCCACACGCCCGTGTGAACTCTCTGAAATCCTGATTTTCGGCAACACTAAACAGTAGTTTGCTACAGTACTTTTGCTACAGTGTCTTGCTACGGTACTTAGCCGAAATGCTCCCGAATTCATCGTTCTTCATCGAGGCCATTGAATTGGGCATGCAATCAATGGTAGATTATGTCGATTACTTCATTTCTCTTCATTGGCGAAGTTCTCCAATGCTACATGAGTTAGACTTTTGTGAATGTGACTGCCCTTGTGCCCCTCCAATGGAGGTTGGCACACACCCACAAGTCTAAACTCATGCCTTGTTCCTTGCTTAGTCCGAAAACTCCTCAACAATGGCGAACATAACCTATTCTTGCTTCATTCTTCTCCAAATTGGTTCACAACCCTACAATGCACAAAACTAAACAAATGTACATTTTTTAGTAATAAAATCTGATTAAATCAATGCTCATTGCAAGATAATAACACTTCGCATTACTATAACACAAGCACTTATCACGAGTTATTTAAAAATGACAACAAAGACGACGATATTTGTTCAAAACTGAAAATTAGGAGATACTTCTATTAGAAAACATAAGATTAGTGTTTTTATAAAATACATACATATAGAAGTTATGAATAAAAGGAAACATAGGACTCTAGTTTTGACCGAAATATCAGAGAATTTACGAAAGAAAAGGAAAAGATTATGGTTTTGAAAGATAGGGCTAGGATTTTGATTAAAAACAAAACGAGACATTCTGAAAATAAAACAAAGCATTAGGTTTTTGATTGAATGCATAAGATTAGGCTTTTGATTCAAGTATAGCGGGCGTTAGGAAAAGAAAACATATGATCGAGGTTTTTATTAAAGAAAGGTGACACTACCATAAGAAAAACATAATATTAGGGTTTAGATTAAAAAATAGCAGGTAATCCGAATGGAAAAGAAAGGCTTTCGTTTCTTTGTTCAAAAATACGAGTCATTTTAAAATAATAACAAAGAATAGGGTTTTCATTCAAAACTGAGAATTAGGAGATATTAGTATTAGAAAACATAAGATTAGGGTTTTGATTAAATACGTACAGATAGAAGTTATTAAGAAAAGAAATTATACGATACTTGTTTGGACCGAAAGATAAGAAACTTTACGAAAAAAAAGAAAAAGATTATGGTTTTGAAAGATAGGGTTAGTGTTTTGATTAAAAACAAAACGAGACATTTCGAAAATAAAACAAAGCATTTGTGTTTTGATTGAAAGCAGAAGATTAGGCTTTTGATTTAAGTATAGTAGGCGTTATGGAAAGAAAACATATTATGACCAAGGTTTTGATTAAAAAAAAGGTGACACTACCATATGAAAACTTAGGATTAGTGTTTTGATTGAAAAATAGTAGGTATTCCGAATGAAAAAGAAAAGGTTTGGGTCTTGATTCAAAAATACGAGTTATTTAAAAATGACAACAAAGACGAGGATATTTATTCACAACTGAAAATTAGGAGATACTACTATTAGAAAACATAAGATTAGTGTTTTTATAAAATACATACATATAGAAGTTATGAATAAAAGGAAACATAGGACTCTAGTTTTGACCGAAATATAAGAGACTTTAGGAAAGAAAAGGAAAAGATTATGGGTTTTAAAGATAGGGCTAGTATTTTGATTAAAAACAAAACGAGACATTCCGAAAATAAAACAAAGCATTAGGTTTTTTATTGAATGCATAAGATTAGGCTTTTGATTCAAGTATAGTGGGTGTTAGGAAAAGAAAACTTATGATCGAGATTTTTATTAAAGAAAGGTGACACTACCATAAGAAAAACATAAGATTAGGGTTTAGATTCAAAAATAGTAGGTATTCCAAAAGGAAAAGAAAGGGCTTTCGTTTCTTGATTCAAAAATACGAGTCATTTTAAAACTATAACAGAGAGTAGGGTTTTCATTCAAAACTGAAAATTATGAGATATTACTATTAGAAAACATAAGATTAGGGTGTTGATTAAATACGTACAGATAGAAGTTATTAAGAAAAGAAATAATACGATTCTTGTTTGGATCGAAAGATAAAATACTTTAGGAAAAAAAAGGAAAAGATTATGGTTTTGAAAAATAGGGTTAGTGTTTTGATTAAAAACAAAATGGGACATTCCAAAAATAAAACAAAGTATTAGTGTTTTGATTGAAAGCAGAAGATTAGGCTTTTGATTCAAGTATAGTGCGCATTATGGAAAGAAAACATATGATCAAGGTTTTGATTAAAGAAATGTGACACTACCATATGAAAACTTTGGATTGGTGTTTTGATTGAAAAATAGTAGGTATTACGAAAGAAAAAGAAAGGGTTTGGGGTCTTGGTTCAAAAATACGAGTTATTTTAAAATGACAACGAAGATGAGGATATTTATTCAAAACTGAAAATTAGGAGATACTACTATAAGAAAACATAAGATTAGTGTTTTGATTTTATACATACATATAGAAGTTATGAACAAAAGGAAACATAGGATTCTAGTTTTGACCGAAAGATAGGAGACTTTACGAAAGAAAAGGAAAAGATTATGATTTTGAAAGATAGGGTTAGTGTTTTGATTAAAAATAGAACGAGACATTACGAAAATAAAACAAAGCATTAGGGTTTTGATAGAATTCATAAGATTACTCTTTTGATTCAAGTATAGTGGGAGTTATGAAACGAAAACATATGATCCAGGTTTTTATCAAAGAAATGTGATACTACCATAAGAAAACATAAGATTAGGGTTTAGATTCAAAATTAGTAGGTATTCCGAAAGGAAAAGAAATGCTTTCGTTTTTTGGTTTAAAAGTACGAGTCATTTTAAAATAATAACAAAGAGTAGGGTTTTCATTCAAAACTGAAAATTAGGAGATATTACTATTGGAAAACATAAGATTAGGGTTTTGATTATGATGTGGAAATCAAAGCTAATTATCCAATTCATGTCCCAACAGGACCAGTGACGAGGGCTCGAGCTAGAAGATTTAAAGAGGAGCTTAGCAACTTGGCATGGAGAATTCTACAACAGGAAGAAAGCGTGATCACTACTGATGGTGAACAAAAGCTGGTCCTACTCATCCAAGCCGATTCCACTTAGACACTTGATGAAGATTTGGTTTCCATATGATTGATGAAGATTTGGTTGTCATTTGTTTTTAAGTTTAATATGTGAACTAGAGTCTTTTGTAATTGTCTAGTCTTGCTGGGTTTTGTGGGCCTTTTGGCCGAAGTTGCTCTTTAGTTGGTTGTTTCTTTATTTTATCTTTAATGGTAGTTTTGAACTTTCACTTCTTAGAAGTTTTCTTGGGTTTTAGGCTATATATATAGCACCTTGTAGCAGCCATGAAACACAACTTTGATCTATGAGTATTTGTGAGGTTTTCTTCTTGTTTTCTTGAAGAGACTTTTTAAGAACTTATCAAGGGTTTTCCTTGTGGCGTTCAAACCGACTTATCAATTAGATTTTCATCTCCTTTTCTGGCGTCATCCCCTTACCGAGGTTCGTGCTTCGCTAAGCATTGGGTCGAGGTTTTCCATCCCTTCTTCTT
>JAFBII010000021.1:1346525-1402387 GCA_020875875.1 Dioscorea alata | reverse complement strand
CAAGTCTCTAATCTTATGTTTCTAATAGTCATATCTCCTAATTTTTAGTTTTAAATGAAATCTAGTCTTTGTTATCATTTTAAAATGACACGTATTTTTGAACCAAGACCCAAAAGCTTTAGTTTTCCTTTCAGAATACCTACAATTTTTTAATCAAAAGTCTAATAAAAAGTTTTCTTATAGTAGTGTCACCTTTCTTTAATAAAACTTCGATCATATGCTTTCTTTTCATAACGCCCACTATACTTGAATCAAAAGCCTAATCTTATGTTTTCAATCAAAACACTAATGCTTTGTTTTATTTACGGAATGTCTCGTTTTGTTTTTTATCAAAACACTAACCCTATCTTTCAAATCCATAATTTTTTTTTCTTTTTCTTTCGTAAAGTCTATTATCTTTCAGTCAAAAGAAGAATCCTATATTTTCTTTTCTTAATTACTTCTATTTATATGTTTTTAATCAAAACCCTTATCTTATGTTTTCTTATAGTAATTTCTCCTAATTTTCAGTTTTGAATAAAAATCGTAGTCTTTATTGTCATTTTAAAATGACTCGTATTTTGAACCAAGACTCCAAACCCTTTCTTTTCCATTCGGTATACCTACTATTTTTTAATCAAAACACTAATCATAAGTTTTCTTATGGTAGTGTCACCTTTCTTTCATTAAAACCTTGATAATATGTTTTCTTTTCGTAACGCCGACTATATTTGAATCAAAAGCCTAATCTTCTGCTTTAAATAAAAAATTCTAATGCTTGTTTTTCTTATTTTCGGAATGTCTCGTTTCGTTTTCAATCAAAACAATAGCCTTATCTTTCAAAACCATAATTTTTTCCTTTTCTTTAGTAAAGTCTCGTATCTTTCGGTCAAAACAAGAATCCTATGTTTCCTTTTCTTAATAACTTCTATCTTTACGTATTAAATCAAAACCCTAATCTTATGTTTTGTAATAATCTCCTAATTTTCAGTTTTAAATGAAAGCCCTAGTCTTTGTTACCATTTTAAAATGACACATATTTTTGAACCAATACCCAAAAGCTTTATTTTTCCTTTCAGAATAGCTACTATTTTTGAATCAAAACCCTAATAAAAAGTTTTCTTATCGTAGTGTCACATTTCTTTAATAAAACGTCAATCATATGTTTTCTTTTCGTAAGGCCCACTATACTTGAATCAAAAGCCTAATCTTATGCTTTCCATCAAAACACTAATGCTTTGTTTTATTTTCGGAATGTCTCATTTTGTTTTTTATCAAAACACTAAGCCCATCTTCCAAAACCATAATTTTTTTTCTTGTTCTTTCTTAAAACCTCCTATCTTTCGGTCAAGACCCTAATCTTATGTTTTCTAATAGTGATATCTCCTAATTTTCAGTTTTAAATGAAAACCCTAGTCTTTGTTATCATTTTACAATGACACATATTTTTGAACCAAGACACAAAAGCTTTACTTTTCCTTCAGAATACCTACTTTTTTTTAATCAAAACCCTAATAAAAAGTTTTCTTATGGTAGTGTCACCTTTCTTTAATAAAACATCAATCATATGTTTTCTTTTCATAACGCCCACTACACTTGAATCAAAAGCCTAATCTTATGCTTTCAATCAAAACCCTAATGGTTTGTTTTATTTTCGGAATGTCTCATTTTGTTTTTAATCAAAACACTAACTCTAACTTTCAAAACCATAATCTTTTCCTTTTTTTGGTAAAGCCTCCTATCTTAAAGTCAAAACAAGAATCCTATATTTCTTTTCTAAATAACTTCTATCTGTATGTATTTAATCAAAACCCTAATCTTATATTTTCTAACAGTAATATCTCCTAATTTTCAGTTTTAAATGAATGCCCTATTCTTTGTTATCATTTTAAAACGACACGTATTTTTGAACCAAGACCCAAAAGCTTTACTTTTCCTTTTAGAATACCTACTATTTTGGAATCAAAACTGATAAGTGCTTGTGTTGTAGTAACACGAAGCGTTATTATCTTACAAATGAACATACTTTTATCAGATTTTATCACTAAATAGTGTGCATTTGTGTATTCTTGAGCATTGTAGGTTTCGTGGAGCTAAGTTGGAAAAGAAGAACGAAGTTAGGTCGTGTTCGCCGTTGTTGGGAGGTTTTCAGACCAAGCAAGGAACAAGGCACGAGGTTAGACTTGTGAGTGTGTGCCAACCTCCTTTGGAGGGGCACAAAGGCAGTCACATTCACAACAAGTCTAACTCGTGTAGCTTATAAAAACTTCACCAAGAAGGAGACTCGAAGCAATAGGCACGATCTACCATTGATTGTGTGCCCAATTCAATGGCCTCGATGAAGAAACAACATATTCGGGAGCATTTCGGAGAGTTACTGTAGCAACACTGAAGGTTGTTACTGTAGAGAATCACTGTAGCAAGTTACTGTGCACTTCTGCCGAAGAGTCAAGGTTCCAGAGAATTCACACGGGCATGTGGAATTAACACACGGTCGTGTGAACTAATTTTCCAGCAAACCAGAGACGTCACACGGGCGTGTGGAATTAACACACGGCCGTGTGGATTGATTTTCCAGCAAGCCAGAAACTTCACACGGGCATGTGGAATTAACACACGGCCGTGTGAAGTAATTTTCAGGAAAGACAGAAACTTCACACGGGCGTGTGGAAATTCCACACGGCCGTGTGAATTCCCGATAACTTCAAATTTAAAGCCGCACTCAGCCTATAAAAAGCCGATTTGGAGACTTTTTAAAGAATCTTTTGACCTATCTTTCTCCCGAACTTCTGGAGAGGGCGGCTAGGGTTTCGGAGAGGACTTTGTGGAGGATTGGAGCGCGTCATCGGCATCGTCACCGACGTTCGACGGCCGCACAAGACCATGGCCACACCATACGCGAGGGGGTTTTCATTGATGTCTTTAGTTTGTTCTTTCTTTCATAAATTGATGAACATGTATAGCTCCATGAGGAGCTAAACCCCTTGTGGGTATTCGGACTTGTAAAACTCTAGGATAATTATGTTTCTTTGACATTATTATTATGCTTTTCCATTAATTGATGAATAAATTCGAGTTTCAATTTTAGATTTCTTGTGCTATTGTTTTCTCTTAGCCGTGACACTAAGGATTGAGAACAATCTAGGTTATCCTTTGGAGGTGTGACAACTCCTATAGGATTAGACTACTTAAAATTGAAGAGGGTTGAGAGGGAGAGTTGTGAGGTAGCACCGTACCCCTTTCCCTTCCGTTGTGATTTCTCCCTACCTCCGATTCCTTGAGTCATTAGAGGTCAAAATAGAGTGAAGTGCTAGGTAGACAAACTCCCCCAAGGTTTTGGGGTGACATGAATCCTACGCACTGGGGCTTAATTTAGACAATGGTTCTTCCTCCTGGACCAAAGGATTAGAACTATCACACATAGGAACAGGTTTTATCACTAGGAGTCCCTAGAGCTTAAAGCAATCCCACGTAGTGTTAGGCTTAGGTAGAAATACTCCCCTGGGGCTTAGTTGAGCAATCAACAGAGTGAACGGTTGACGTGAATCCTATTGCCGGGACATAGTGTTGAGGTTAGCCACGGTTGACCTTAGATTTGGGACCGTGTGTTTCAGGATTTTCCTCGACTCAATTAACATCAATAGGAAGGTATAATAGCATAGTCTTGCACTAGAAGCATAAGTCCTAGAGGTAACTTGTCCGGATACCCTATTTTCACTTATTACTAGTCTCTCTCTTTTACTCGTTGCTTGCACTTTTCTCTCTTTCATCTTTCGATTTATTTGCTTTGCATCTACTCTAGTTCCCATAAATTCACTCATCACTCCGATCATTGTTTCTTTTCGTACATCACACGACTCAATAGCAACTTCTCGTATTTTAAATCCCTATTCCCTGTGGATTCGACTACCCACTCACCGGGGTAACTTTTATTACTTCGACAAGGCCGTGCACTTGCGGTACGCACGCAAAAGGTCGTGTCAAAAACCCTAATAAAAAGTTTTCTTATAGTAGTGTCACATTTCTTTAATAAAACGTCGATTATATGTTTTCTTTTCGTAACGCCCAATATACTTGAATCAAAAGCCTAATCTTTTGCTTTCAATCAAAACACTAATGCTTTGTTTTATTTTCGGAATTTCTCGTTTTGTATTTTATCAAAACACTAACCCTATCTTCCAAAACCATAATCAAAACACTAACTCTACCATTCAAAACCATAATCTTTTCCTTTTCTTTGGTAAAGCCTGCTATCTTAAAGTCCAAACAAGAATCCTATATTTCCTCTATCTGTATGTATTTAATCAAGACCTTAATCTTACGTTTTCTAATAGTGATATCTCCTAATTTTCAGTTTTCAATGAAAACCCTAGTCGTTGTTATCATTTTACAATGACACATTTTTTTGAACCAAGAACCAAAAGCTTACTTTTCCTTCAGATTACCTACTATTTTTTAATCAAAACCCTAATAAAAAGTTTTCTTATGGTAGTGTCACCTTTCTTTAATAAAACGTCGATCATATGTTTTTTTTTCGTAACGCCCACTACACTTGAATCAAAAGCCTAATCTTATGCTTTCAATCAAAACACTAATTCTTTGTTTTATTTTCGATATGTCTCATTTCGTTTTTTATCAAAACACTAACCCTATCTTCCAAAACCATAATTTTTTTTCTTGTTCTTTCGTAAAGTCTCCTATCTTTCGGTCAAAACAAGAATCCTACGTTTTCTTTTATTAATAACTTCAATCTGTATGTATTTAATCAAAACACTTATCTTATATTTTCTTATAGTAATTTCTCCTAATTTTCAGTTTTGAATGAAAACCGTAGTCTTTGTTGTCATTTTAAAATGACTCGTATTTTGAACCAAGACGCCAAACCCTTTCTTGTCCATTCGGCATACCTACTATTTTTGAATCAAAACACTAATCATAAGTTTTTTTATGGTAGTGTCGCCTTTCTTTAATCAAAACCTTGATTATATGTTTTCTTTTCATAACGCTGACTATAATTGAATCAAAAGCCTAATCTTCTGCTTTCCATCAAAACCCTAATGCTTTGTTTTATTTTCGGAATGTCTCATTTTGTTTTTAATCAAAACAATAACTCTACCTTTCAAAACCATAATTTTTTCCTTTTCTTTGGTAAAGCCTCCTATCTTTCGGTCAAAACAAGAATCCTATATGTCCTTTTCTAAATAACTTCTATCTTTATGTATTTAATCAAAACCCTAATCTTATGTTTTCTAATAGTAATATCTCCTAATTTTCAGTTTTAAATAAAAACCCTAGTCTTTGTTATCATTTTACAATGACACGTATTTTTGAACCAAGACCTAAAGCTTTACTTTTCCTTCAGAATACCTACTATTTTTGAATCAAAAACCTAATAAAAAGTTTTCTTTTTGCATTTTCACTTTTCTTTAATAAAACATTGATCATATGTTTTCTTTTCGTAACGCCCACTATACTTGAATCAAAAGCCTAATCTTATGCTTTCAATCAAAACCCTAATGCTTTATTTTATTTTCGGAATTTCTGGTTTTGTTTTTCATCAAAACACTAACCCTATCTTCCAAAACCATAATTTTTTTTCTTGTTCTTTCGAAAGTATCTTATCTTTCGGTCAAAACAAGAATCCTATGTTTCCTTTTCTTAATAACTTCTATCTATATGTATTTAATCAAAACCCTTATCTTATATTTTCTTATAGTAATTTCTCCTAATTTTCAGTTTTGAATGAAAACCGTTGTCTTTGTTGTCATATTAAAATGACTCGTACTTTGAACCAAGAACCCAAACCCTTTCTTTTCCATTCGGCATACCTACTATTTTTGAATCAAAACACTATTCATAAGTTTTTTTATGGTAGTGTCACCTTTCTTTAATCAAAACCTTGATTATATATTTTTTTTTCGTAGCGCCGACTATAATTGAATCAAAAGCTTAATCTTCTGCTTTCCATCAAAACCCTAATGCTTTGTTTTATTTTGGGAATGTCTCATTTTGTTTTTAATCAAAACACTAACTCTACCATTCAAAACCATAATCTTTTTCTTTTCTTTGGTAAAGCCTCCTATCTTAAAGTCAAAACAAGAATCCTATATTTCTTCTATCTGTATGTATTTAATCAAGACCCTAATCTTATGTTTTCTGATAGTCATATCTCCTAATTTTTCAGTTTTAAATGAAAATCCTAGCCTTTGTTATCATTTTACAATGATACATATTTTTGAACCAAGACCCAAAAGCTTTACTTTCCCTTCAGAATACCTACTATTTTTGAAACAAAACCCTAATAAAAAGTTTCCTTATGGTAGTGTCACCTTTCTTTTATAAAACGTCGATCATATGTTTTTTTTTCGTAACTCCCACTATACTTGAATCAAAAGCCTAATTTTATGCTTTCAATCAAAACCCTAATGCTTTGTTTTATTTTCAGAATGTCTCGTTTTGCTTTTTATCAAAACACTAACGCTATCATTCAAAACCATAATTGTTTTTCTTGTTCTTTCGTAAAGTCTCATATCTTTCGCACAAAACAAGAATCCTACGTTGTCATTTTAAATTGACACGTATTTTGAACCAAGACCCCAAACCCTTTCTTTTCCATTCGGCATACCTACTATTTTTTAATCAAAACACTAATCATAAGTTTTCTTATGGTAGTGTCACCTTTCTTTAATAAAAGCCTTGATCATATGTTTTCTTTACGTAACGCCGATTATATTTGTATCAAAAGCCTAATCTTCTGCTTTAAATCAAAACCCTAATGCTTTTTTTTTTTAATTTCGGAATTTCTCATTTTGTTTTCAATCAAAACACTAACCCTATCTTGCAAAACCATAATATTTTCCCTTTTTTTAGTAAAATCTCGTATCTTTCGGTCAAAACAAGAATCCTATGTTTCCTTTTCTTAATAACTTCTATCTTTATGTATTCAATCAAAGCACTAATCTTATGTTTTGTAATAATCTCCTAATTTTCAGTTTTAAATGAAAATCCTAGTCTTTGTTATCATTTTAAAATGTCTCGTATTTTTGAACCAAGACCCTAAAGCTTTACTTTTCCTTTCAGAATTCCTACTATTTTTTAATCAAAATCCTAATAAAAAGTTTTCTTATGGTAGTGTCACTTTTCTTTAATAAAACGTCGATCATATGTTTTCTTTTCGTAACGCCCACTATACTTGAATCAAAAGCCTAATCTTATGCTTTCAATCAAAACGCTAATGCTTTGTTTTATTTTGGGAATGTCTCATTTTGTTTTTAATCAAAACACTAACTCTACCTTTCAAAACCATAATCTTTTCCTTTTCTTTGGTAAAGTCTCCTATCTTTCGGTCAAAACAAAAATCCTATCTTTCCTTTTCTAAATAACTTCTATCTTTATGTATTTAATGAAAACCCTAATCTTATGTTTGCTAATAGTAATATCTCCTAATTTTCGGTTTTAAATGAAAACCTCTTTGTTATCATTTTAAAAAGACACGAATTTTTGAACCAAGACCCAAAAGCTTTACTTATATTTTCAGAATACCTGCTATTTTTGAATTAAAACCATAATAAAAGTTTTCTTATGGTAGTGTCACCTTTCTTTAATAAAACTTCGATCATATGCTTTCTCTTCGTAACACCCACTATACTTGAATCAAAAGCCTAATCTTATGCTTTCAATCAAAACACTAATGCTTTGTTTTATTTTCGGAATGTCTCGTTTTGTTTTTTATCAAAACACTAACCCTATCTTCCAAAACCATAATTTTTTTTCTTGTTCTTTCATAAAGTTTCCTATCTTTCGATCAAAACAAAAATCCTACGTTTCCTTTTCTTAAAAACTTCTATCTGTATGTATTTAATCAAAACCCATATCTTATATTTTCTTATAGTAATTTATCCAAATTTTAAGTTATGAATGAAAACTGTAGTCTTTGTTGTCATTTTAAAATAACTCGTATTTTGAACCAAGACCCCAAAACCTTTCTTTTCCATTCGGCATACCTACTTTTTTTGAATTAAAACAATAATCATTAGTTTTTTTATGGTAGTGTCGCCTTTCTTTAATCAAAACCTTTATTATATGTTTTCTTTTCGTAACGCCGACTATAATTGTATCAAAAGCCTAATCTTCTGCTTTCCTTCAAAACACTAATGCTTTTTTTATTTTCGGAATGTCTCATTTTGTTTTTAATCAAAACACTAACCCTACCTTTCAAAACCATAATCTTTTCCTTTTCTTTGGTAAAGTCTCCTATCTTAAAGTCAAAACAAGAATCATTTATTTCCTTTTCTAAATAACTTCTATCTATATGTATTTAATCAAAACCCTACTCTTATGTTTTCTAATAATAATATCTCCTAATTTTCAGTTTTAAATGAAAGCACTAGTCTTTTTTTTCATTTTAAAATGACACGTATTTTTGAACCAAGACCCAAAAGCTTTACTTTTCCTTTCAAAATACCAACTATTTTTTAATCAAAACCCTAATAAAAAGTTTTCCTATGGTAGTGTCACCTTTTATTAATAAAACATCGATCATAGGTTTTCTTTTCTTAACGCCCACTATACTTCAATCAAAAGCCTAATCTTATGCTTTCAATCAAAACTCTAATGCTTTGTTTTATTTTCGGAAAGTCTCGTTTTGTTTTTTATCGAAACACTAACAATATCATTCAAAAAAATAATTTTTTTTCTTTTTCTTTCGTAAAGTCTCCTACCTTTCGGTCAAAACAAGAATCCTACGTTTTCTTTTCTTAATAACATATATCTGTATGTATTTAATCAAAACCCTTATCTTATATTTTTTTCTTATAGTAATTTCTCCAAATTTTCAGTTTTTAATGAAAACTGTAGTCTTAGTTCTCATTTTAAAATGAATCGTATTTTGAACCATGACCCCAAACCCTTTCTTTTCCATTCGGCATACCTACTATTTTTGAATCAAAACACTAATCATAAGTTTTTTGTAGTAGTGTCACCTTTCTTTAATCAAAACCTTGGTTATATGTTTTCTTTTCGTAACGACGACTATAATTGAATCAAAAGTATAATCTTCTGCTTTCCATCAAAACCCAAATGCTTTGTTTTATTTTCGGAATGCCTCATTTTGTTTTTAATCAAAACACTAACTCTACCATTCAAAGCCATAATCTTTTCCTTTTCTTTGGTAAAGCCTCCTATCTTACAGTCGAAACAAGAATTTTATATTTCCTTTTCTAAATAACTTCTATCTGTATGTATTTAATCAATACCCTAATCTTATGTTTTCTAATAGTAATATCTCCTAATTTTCAGTTTTAAATGAAAGCCCTAGACTTTGTTATTTTTTTTGAAATGACACGTATTTTTGAAACAAGACCCAATAGCTTTACTTTTCCTTTCAGAATACCTACTATTTTTGAATCAAAACCCTAATAAAAAGTTTCCTTACGGTAGTGTCACCTTTCTTTAATAAAACATCGATCATATGTTTTCTTTTCGTAACGCCCACTATACTTGAATCAAAAGCCTAATCTTATGCTTTCAATCAAAACCCTAATGCTCTGTTTTATTATCGGAATGTCTCGTTTTGTTTTTATCGAAACACTAAACCTATCATTCAAAACCATAATTTTTTTCCTTCTTCTATCATAAAGTCTCCTATCTTTCTGTCAAAACAAGAATTCAACGTTTCCTTTTCTTAATAACTTCTATCTGTATGTATTTAATCAAAACCCTTATCTTATATTTTCTTATAGTAATTTCTCCTAATTTTCAGTTTTGAATTAAAACAGTAGTCTTTGTTGTTATTTTAAAATGACTCGTATTTTTAACCAATAACCAAAACCCTTTCTTTTCCATTCGGCATACCTACTATTTTTGAATCAAAACACTAATCATAAGTTTTTTTATGGTAGTGTCGCTTTTCTTTAATCAAAACCTTGATTATATGTTTTCTTTTCATGACGTCGACTATAATTGAATCAAAATCCTAATCTTCTGCTTTCCATCAAAACCCTAATGCTTTGTTTTATTTTTGGAATGTCTCATTTTGTTTTTAATCAAAACACTAACTCTACCTTTCTAAACAATAATCTTTTCCTTTTATTTGGTAAAGCCTCCAATCTGAAAGTCAAAACAAGAATCCTATATTTCCTTTTCTAAATAGCATCCATCTGTATGTATTTAATCAAAACCCTAGTCTTATATTTTCTAATAATAATATCTCCTAATTTTCAGTTTTAAATGAAAGCCCTAGTCTTTGTTACCATTTTAAAATGACATGTATTTTTGAACCAAGACCCAAAAGCTTTACTTTTCCTTTCATAATACCTACTATATTTGAATCAAAACCCTAATAAAAAGTTTTCTTATGGTAGTGTCACCTTTCTTTAATAAAACGTCGATCATATGTTTTTCTTTTCATAACGCCCACTACACTTGAATCAAAAGCCTAATCTTATGCTTTCAATCAAAACCCTAATGCTTTGTTTTATTTTCGGAATGTCTCGTTTTGTTTATTATCAAAACACTAACCCTATCATTCAAAACCATAATTTTTTTTCTTGTTCTTTCGTAAAGTCTCCTATCTTTCGTTCAAAACAAGAATCCTACGTTTCTTTTTCTTAATAACTTCTATCTGTATGTATTTAATCAAAACCCTTATCTTATATTTTATTATAGTAATTTCTCCTAATTTTCAGTTTTGAATGAAAACCGTAGTCTTTGTTGTCATTTTAAAATGACTCGTATTTTGAACCAAGACACCAAACCCTTTCTTTTCCATTCGGCATACCTACTATTTTTGAATCAAAACACTAATCATAAGTTTTTTTTATAGTAGTGTCGCCTTTTTTTAATCAAAGCCTTGATTATATGTTTTCTTTTCATGACGCCGACTATAATTGAATCAAAAGCCTAATCTTCTGCTTTCCATCAAAACCCTAATGCTTTGTTTTATTTTGGGAATGTGTCATTTTGTTTTTAATCAAAACACTAACTCTATCTTTCAAAACCATAATCTTTTCCTTTTCTTTGGTAAAGCCTCCTATCTTAAAGTCAAAACAAGAATCCTATATTTCCTCTTTTAAATAACTTCTATTTATATCTATTTAATCAAAACCCTAACATTATGTTTTTTAATAGTAATATCCCCTAATTTTCAGTTTTAAATGAAAGCCCTAGACTTTGTTATTTTTTTTAAAATGACACGTATTTTTGGAAACAAGACCCAATAGCTTTACTTTTCCTTTCAGAATACCTACTATTTTTGAATCAAAACCCTAATAAAAAGTTTTCTTATGGTAGTGTCACCTTTCTTTAATAAAACATCGATCATATGTTTTCTTTTCGTAACAACCACTATACTTGAATCAAAAGAATAATCTTATGCTTTCAATCAAAACCCTAATGCTTTGTTTTATTTTCGGAATGTCTCGTTTTGTTTTTTATCGAAACACTAACCCTATTATTCAAAACCATAATTTTTTTTCTTTTTCTTTCGTAAAGTCTCCTATCTTTCAGTCAAAACAATAATCCTACGTTTCCTTTTCTTAATTACTTCAATTTGTTTGTATTTAACCAAAACCCTTATCTTATGTTTTCTTATAGTAATTTCTCCTAATTTTCAGTTTTGCATGAAAACCGTAGCCTTTGTTGTCATTTTAAAATGACTCATATTTTGAACCAAGACCCCAAACCCTTTCTTTGCCATTCGGCATACCAACTATTTTTGAATCAAAACACTAATCATAAGTTTTCTTATGGTAGTGTCACCTTTCTTTAATTAAAACCTTGATCATATGTTTTTCTTTTCGTAACGCCGACTATAATTGAATCAAAAGCCTAATCTTCCGCTTTAAATCAGAACCCTAATGTTTTTTTTTTATTTTCGGAATGTCTCGTTTTGTTTTCAATCAAAACACTAACCCTATCTTTCAAAACCATAATCTTTTCCTTTTCTTTAGTAAAGTTTCGTATCTTTCGGTTAAAACAAGAATCCTATGTTTCCTTTTCTTAATAACTTCTATCTTTATGTATTCAATCAAAACCCTAATTGTTGTGGACATCAAGGCTAGGGATCCAATTCAAGTCCCAACAGGACCAGTGACGAGGGCTCGAGCTAGAAGATTTAAAGAGGAGCTTAGCAACTTGGCATGGAGAATTCTACACCAGGAAGAAAGTGTGATCACTACTGATGGTGAACAAAAGCTAGTCCTACTCATCCAAGCCGATTCCACTTAGACACTTGATGAAGATTTGGTTTCCATAAGATTGATGAAGATTTGGTTGTCATTTGTTTTTGAGTTTAATATGTGAACTAGAGTCTTTTGTAATTGTCTATTCTTGCTTGGTTTTGTGGGCCTTTGGGCCAAAGTTGCTCTTTAGTTGGTTGTTTCTTTATTTTATCTTTAAGGGTAGTTTTGAACTTTCACTTCTTAGAAGTTTTCTAGGGTTTTAGGCTATATATATAGCCCTTTGTAGAAGCCATGAAACACAACTTTGATCTATGAGTATTTGTGAGGTTTTCTTCTTGTTTTCTTGAAGAGAATTTTTAAGAACTTATCAAGGGTTTTCCTTGTGGCGTTCAAACCAACTTATCAATTGGATTTTCATCTCCTTTTGTGGCGTCCTCCCCTTACCGAGGTTTTCTATCCCTTCTTCTTGAATCCTTTGCCTTTTCTTTTTCGTGCCAAATTTGTTTCGGGTTTCGTCACAATCGTTGGCGAGGTTCATATCAGTTGGTACCAGAGCTTAGTTCATCCTTTCGACCTATCTTCTATTGATTTCTGTTCATTTCTCTTACAAAAAAAAAATTGCATCTAGATCTAGGGTTTCATTGATTGAAATCTCTCATATTTTGTTCTTGCTTTGAGAGAGGGATTTCTTTCTTTTATGAGTTCCCTTTTATTGATTCCGAAAGTACAAAATAGTTTGTGAAGATTTGAGTTTGTGGAAATTGAAGAACTGATTTTCTGAAAAAAAAACACGAAAAAAAAGAAGAAGGAAAAAGAAAAACGAAAAAAAAAAGAGAGTAGAAAAAAGGAAAGAAGAATAAAAAAAAAATTCTTGATTTGGTTTGATTTGATTTACCATTCTTGAATTGCCAAAATTTCTTGATTTGGTTAGATTTGAATTGCCAATCTTGAGTTGCCATTCTTGAATTGCCAAAATTTCTTGATTAGGTTAGATTTGAATTGCCAATCTTGAGTTGCCATTCTTGAGTTGCCAAAATTTCTTGATTTGATTCGATTTGAATTGCCAATCTTGAGTTGCCAAAATTTCTTGATTTGTTTCTGTTTGAATTGCCCTTCTTAAATTGCCAAAAAAATCTAGCCCATTTCTTGAATTGCCAAAATTTCAGCCCATTTCCAAGAAAACAAATCTTCGATCCATTTTGGTTTGTTTTAGTTTGAACCCTTTGATAATAGTTTTTAATTAGTTTTGAAAGAACTCAAAGAAGAAAACGAGTGGAAAAAGGCAGCGAGGTGAGATCATTTGAGGGTAAAAGCCAAATTGAATTGAGTGATACACTAGTGAATTTGAGTGAATTATTTCTTGGAGTGAACTAAGTGAGTTTTGTGGTGAGGTTAATTTTTTTATCTAACATTTCTTTGCAGGTTTTTCCATCATGTCTCAAATTCCGGAGAGAAACACAAGCGAGGAGAGTACCCCTCCAACGATTCCGAATTTGCAAGTGCAAGCTATAATTGTGGAAATGAGAAGGATGATGATGGCGGAACTTGAGCAAATACATGAGAGGTTGGATACAGTTGAAGAGGGAGCACAACGAGGACAGCCACCGGTTGTTCCAAACCTCCCAAGGAAGAATAGGGTGCCCCAATGGGGAGTTGAAGGTGTGGAGGCGTTTGAAGTGCAAAATTTCGATGAAGACTTTGATAGGATGTCAACGGGCAGCCCTAGGAGATATGGTCAGGATATAGACGCTCGGAATTGGGTAGACAACAACTTGGGTAGTATCAAGATGAGGATTCCGGCATTTCAAGGCAAGAGTGATCCCGAAGCATACCTTGAATGGGAGAAGAAGATGGAGTTGGTTTTCGATTTTCACAACTACTCCGAAATGAAGAAGGTAAAACTTACAGCTATTGAGTTTACTGATTATGCTATTGTGTGGTGGGATCAGTTGTGCGTCAATAGGAGGTGAAGTGGAGATTTGCCTATCGAGACTTGGGATGAGATGAAGAGGGTGATGAGGCGTCGTTTTCTGCCATCTCATTACTATCGGGATCTATACCTTAAGCTTCAAGGTCTTTGACAAGGTTACAAAAGTGTTGATGAATATTATAAAGAGATGGAGATGGCTATGATTCGGGCCAATGTAGAGGAGGACCGGGAGGTAACAATGGCAAGGTTTTTGAATGGGTTGAATAGGGAGATTGCCAAGACGGTTGAGCTACATCACGATGTGGTGTTGGAAGACTTGGTGCATATGGCAATGAAGGTTGAGAGGCAATTGAACAAGGGCAGTACAAGTGCACGTTCGAGACCCACCCCACAAAATCCTAGTGCAACACCATGGAGGCCGAATTATCCAAGGAAAGATGAAAGTAACTCCAACCCCAATGCCAAAACTGAGCAAAATTCAACCACTACTTCCACGGCTTCTCAAAGTAAGATACCCACAACTTTGTCTCGTTCTAGTGAAATTAAATATTTCAAATGTCAAGGAAGAGGTCACATCGCTAGCCAATGCCCGAACAAGTGGGTTATGGTGATTCGGGAGAATGGGGCAATAGATTCTGAAGACGAGGGTGAGCTAGATGACATTCCACCACTGGAGGATGATCTTTTGAGAGAAGAGGAGTTTGGGGCTGAGCATGGTGAGATGCTTGGATTAGTTGCTCGGAGAGCCTTGAACTTGCACACTAACATGAAGGAAGAAGAAGTGCAACGGGAGAACATCTTTTACACTCGTTGTCATGTGAAGGACAAGATATGTAGTGTTATTATTGATGGTGGTATTTGCACTAACGTTGCTAGTTCTTCCATGGTTGAGAAGCTAGGGCTCCCAACACTCAAGCACCCCCATCCATACAAGTTCCAATGGCTGAATGATAGTGGTGAAGTGCGGGTTACTAAGCAAGTTGTGGTGCCGTTTCGGATTGGGAAATATGAGGATGAAGTGTTGTGTGATGTGGTACCCATGCAAGCGGGACATCTCCTTTTAGGACGGCCTTGGCAATTTGATAGACGTGTGCAACATGATGGCTTCACCAACAAGCACTCCTTCACTTTCCAACAACGAGCCATCACTCTAGCTCCAATGACACAGTAACAGGTTTATGATGATCAAGTAATGATGCAAAAACTAAGTGATCAAAAGAAAATGAGAGATCAAAAGAATTTGAGTGATCACAAGAGAGTGAGTGAAGAGATGAGTAGTGGTGAGAAACAAGAAAGCAAGGTTGAATCTAGTGAGAGAGAAAAGAGAGAGATGAATTCAGCCAAAGAGGGAAAATTAGAGGGAAAAAGAAATTTCTATGCAAAAACAAGTGAGGTTAAGCGAGCTTTTCTTGCAAAACGGCCGATGATTGTACTTATGTACAAGGAGGCCCTTTTAAACACTAACCAACCTGACCCTTCATTGCCTAGTGTTGTTGTTTCTATTTTGCATGAGTTCGAGGATGTGTTTCCTGAGGAGGTACAACATGGCTTACCCCCTATCCGCTGAATAGAACACCAAATTGACTTTGTTCCCGGTGCTTCCATTCCAAACCGACCCGCCTATAGGAGCAACCCGGAGGAAACAAAGGAACTCCAAAGGCAAGTTGAAGAGTTGACGGAGAAAGGGTATGTGAGAGAAAGTATGAGTCCTTGCGCAATTTCGGTGATTCTAGTTCCTAAGAAGGATGGTACATAGATGATATGTTAGGTGAAGTATCGACACCCCATCCCTTGTTTAGATGATATGTTAGGTGAGTTGCATAGATCTTGTGTGTTCTCAAAAATTGATCTTAAGAGTGGGTATCATCAAATCCGAATGAAAGAAGGCGATGAATGGCAAACGGCATTTAAAACTAAACATGGTTTATATGAATGGTTAGTCATGCCATTTGGCTTAACTAATGCACCTAGTACTTTCATGTGTTTAATGAATCATGTTTTACGAACTTTTATTGGAAAATTCGTTGTTGTTTATTTTGATGATATTCTGATTTATAGTAAGAATTTGCATGATCATGCTTCGCATTTGCAATTGGTTTTGGGTGTCATTAGGAAAGAGAAATTGTATGCTAACCTCAAGAAATGTACCTTTTGCACCAATAAACTTGTTTTCCTAGGATTTGTTGTGAGTGCTACAGGTATTGAGGTTGATGAAGAAAAGATCAAAGCCATCCAAGAGTGGCCGACCCCATTAAGTGTGAGTCACGTTCGCAGCTTTCATGGACTTGTGCTAGCTTCTATAGGAGATTCATGAAAGATTTTAGTACCATTGCGGCACCCCTTACTTAAGGTATCAAGAAGAACCTTACATTCAAATGGGGGGCAACACAAGAGGAAGCATTTCAGTTTATGAAACACAAACTAACTCATGCTACGTTACTTGCTTTACCTAACTTTGCTAATACTTTTGAAATTGAATGTGATGCCTCAGGTGTCGGTATTGGCGCTGTACTCAGGCAAGATGGAAGACCACTTGCGTACTTCAGTGAGAAGCTAGGCGGGGCTGCACTCAACTACTCCACTTTTGATAAGGAGTTGTATGCTTTGGTTCGAGCATTGGAGACTTGGCTGCATTACTTGTGGCCGAAGGAGTTGTGATTCTAACGGATCATAAATCCTTGAAGCATTTGAAAGGGCAACATAAGCTGAACAAGCGACATGCTCGATAGGTTGAGTTCATTGAGACCTTTCCGTATGTCATTCGATATAAACAAGGTAAGGAGAATGTGGTTGCTGATGCGCTGTCACGCAGGTATGCCTTAATCTCCACTCTTGATGTTAAATTCCTTGGTTTTGAGCACATTAAAGATCTTTATCATGTGGACCATGACTTTGGGGAGGTTTATGGGGCTTGTGAAAAATCTGCCGAAGGGAAGTTTTATAGGCATGAGGGTTTTCTGTTTAGGGAACATAGGTTGTGTGTGCCTAATTGCTCCATGAGAGATTTGTTAGTTCGAGAGTCCCATGGGGGATGATTAATGTGGCATTTTGGGGTAGCTAAGACTTTAGCCATGTTACAGGAGCACTTCTATTGGCCATGCATGAAACGAGATGTTGAGCGAATTTGTGGTCGGTGTATCCCTTGCAGACAAGCTAAGTCTAGGGTTCAACCGAATGGCCTTTACACACCACTACATATTCCTAGTTCCCCTTGGATTGATATTTCGATGGATTTTGTGTTAGGATTACCTAGGAGTAAGCGTGGAAGGGATTCAATCTTTGTAGTTGTGGATCTGTTTTCTAAAATGGCCCATTTTATATTGTGTCATAAAACTGTTGATGCTTCCAATATCGCTGATTTGTTCATTAGGGAGATTGTACGTCTACATGGCATGTCAAGGACAATCGTGTCCGATCGGGATGCTAAGTTCTTGAGTTATTTTTGGAAGACATTGTGGGGTAAATTAGGGACTAAACTATTGTTTTCCACTACTTGTCACCCTCAAACCGATGGTCAAACTGAAGTAGTTAACGGAACTTTATCCACTTTGTTGCGGGCTGTCATTAGTAAGAACATTAAGACTTAGGAGGACTGTTTACCACATGTTGAGTTTGCTTATAATCGTTCTAGGCATTCTGCTACTCAGTTTTCACCATTTGAAATTGTTTATGGTTTTAATCCTTTAACTCCTTTGGATTTATCACCTTTACCTTTTTCTGAGCATGTGAACTTCGATGGGCACAAGAAGGCTGAATTTGTGAAGCAACTCCACGAGAAGGTCCGGCTCAACATAGAAAGGAGGACTGAGCAATATATCAAGCAAGCCAATAAGGGACGTCACAAGCAAGTTTTTAAGATCGGTGATTGGGTGTTGTTACACGTGAGGAAGGAACGATTCCCCGCCAACTGATGTTCCAAGTTACTAGCCCCGAGGAGATGGTCCTTTTCAAGTGCTCGAACGGATCAACGACAATGCCTACCACCTTGATTTACCGGGTGAGTACAATGTTAGTGCTACTTTCAATGTGACTGATTTAAGTCCTTTTGATGTAGGTGACGATTTGAGGACAAATCCTTCTCAAGAGGGGGTGAATGATGTGGACATCAAGGCTAAGGATCCAATTCAAGTCCCAACAGGACCAGTGACGAGGGCTCGAGCTAGAAGATTTAAAGAGGAGCTTAGGAACTTGGCATGGAGAATTCTACAACAGGAAAAAAGCGTGATCACTACTGATGGTGAACAAAAGCTGGTCCTACTCATCTAAGCCGATTCCACTTAGACACTTGATGAAGATTTGGTTGTCATTTGTTTTTTAGTTTAATATGTGAACTAGAGTCTTTTGTAATTGTCTAGTCTTATTGGGTTTTGTGGGCCTTTGAGCCGAAGTTGCTCTTTAGTTTGTTGTTCCTTTTTTATTATCTTTAAGGGTAGTTTTGAACTTTTACTTCTTAGAAGTTCTCTAGGGTTTTGGGCTATATATATAGCCTTTGTAGTAGCCATAAAACACAACTTTGATCTATGAGTATTTGTGAGGTTTTCTTCTTGTTTTCGTGAAGAAACTTTTTAAGAACTTGTCAAAGGTTTTCCTTGTGGCGTTCAAACCGACTTATCAATTGGATTTCCATCTCCTTTTGTGGCGTCATCCGCGTACCGAGGTTCGTGCTTTGCTAAGTATTGGATCGAGGTTTTCCATCCCTTCTTCTTGAATCCTTTGGCTTTTCTTCTTTGTGCCAAATTTGTTTCGGGTTTCGTCACAATCGTTGTCGAGGTTCGTATCAAGGGCTTTCATTCAAAACTGAAAATTAGGAGACATTTCTATAAGAAAGCATAAGAGTATGGTTTTGACTAAAAACATATAGATGGGAGTTATTAGGAAGAGGAAATATAATATTCGTGTTTTGACCGAAAGATAGGAGACCTTACAAAAGAAAAACAAAAGATTATGGTTTTGAAAGATAGGTTACTGTTTTGATTAAAAACAAAACGAGACATTCCGAAAAGGAAACAAAGCATTAGGGATCTTGATGGAAAGCATAGCATTAGGCTTTTGATTCAATTATAGTAGACGTTACGAAAAGAAAAAATAGGATCAAGGTTTTGAACAGTGAAAGGTGACACAACTACAATAAAACCTACGATTAGGGTCTCGATTCAAAAATATTAGGTATTTCGAAAGGAAAAGAGAGGGTTTGTGGTCTTGTTTCAAAAATACGAGTCATTTTAAAAATGACGACAAAGACTAGGGTTTTCATTCAAAACTGAAAATTAGTAGACATTACTATAAGAAAAGATAAGATCGGGGTTTTGTTTAAAAACATATAGATTCGAGTTATTAGGAAAAGGAAACATAGTATTCATGGTTTGACCGAAAGATAGGAGGTTTCACGAAAGAAAAACAAAAGATTATGGTTTTGAAAGATAGGGTTAGTGTTTTTGATTAAAATCAAAATGAGAGATTCCGGAAGGGGGAAAAAATATTAGGGTTTTCATTGGAATCATATGATTAGGCTTTTGATTCAAGTATAGTAGGCGTTACGAAAATAAAACATAAGATCTAGGTTTTGATTAAAAAAAAAAAAAGGTGACACGAAAGCAAGAAAACATAGCACTAGGTTTTTGATTAAAAAAAATATTAGGCATTCCGAAAGGAAAAGAAAGGGTTAGGGTTCCTGGTTAAAAAATACGAGCCATTTTAAAATTAGAACAAAGACTAGGGCTTTCATTCAAAACTGAAAATTAGGAGACATTTCTATAAGAAAGCATAAGATTATGGTTTTGACTAAAACCATATAGATGGGAGTTATTAGGAAGAGGAAATATAATATTCGTGTTTTGACCGAAAGATAGGAGACCTTAGAAAAGAAAAACAAAAGATTATGGTTTTGAAAGATAGGGTTACTGTTTTGATTAAAAACAAAACGAGACATTCCGAAAAGGAAACAAAGCATTAGGGATCTTGATGGAAAGCATAGCATTAGGCTTTTGATTCAATTATAGTAGGCGTTACGAAAAGAAAAAATAGGATCAAGGTTTTGAATAGTGAAAGGTGACACAACCACAAGAAAACCTACGATTAGGGTTTCGATTAAAAAATATTAGGTATTCCGAAAATAAAAGAGAGGGTTTGGGGTCTTGTTTAAAAAATACGAGTCATTTTAAAAATGACGACAAAGACTAGGGTTTTCATTCAAAACTGAAAATAAGTAGACATTACTGTAAGAAAACATAAGATCGGGGTTTTGGTTAAAAACATATAGATTCGAGTTATTAGGAAAATGAAACATAGTATTCGTGGTTTGAGCGAAAGATTGGAGGCTTCACGAAAGAAAAACAAAAGATTATGGTTTTGAAAGATTGGGATTAGTGTTTTTGATTAAAATCAAAGTGAGAGATTCCGAAAGGGGGAAAAAATATTAGGGTTTTCATTGAAATCATATAATTAGGCTTTTGATTCAAGTATAGTAGGCGTTACGAAAAGAAAACATATGATCAAGGTTTTGAAAAGTGAAAGGTGACACTACCATATGGAAACCAAGGATTAGGGTTTTGATTCAAAAATAGTGAGTATCCCGAAAGGAAAAGAAAGTATTAGGGACCTTGGTTCAAAAATACGAGTTATTTTAAAATGACAACAAAGGCTATGGTTTTCATTCAAATCTGAAAAATTAGGAGATATTATTATAAGAATAAAAACAAGATTAGGGTTTTGATTGAAAACATTTAGACAGGAGTTATCAAGAAAGGGAAACATAGTATTCGTGTTTTGACCGAAAGATAGGAGACTTGACGAAAGAAAAACATGGGATAAAGGTTTTGATCAAAGAATGGTGACACTACCATAAAAAAACCTAGGCTTCGTCTTTTGATTCAAAAATAATATCTATTCTTAAAACAAAAGAAAGTGTTAGGGGGTCTTGGTTAAAAAATACGAGTCATTTTAAAATAAAAACAAAGACCAGGGTTTTGATTCAAAACTGAAAAATAGGAAGCATTACTATAAGATAATATAAGATTAGGGTTTTAATTAAAAATATATAGATAGGAGTTATCAAGAAAAAGGAAACATAGTCTTTGTGTTTTGACCGAAAGATAGGAGACCTTACGAAAGAAAAAACAAAAGATTATGTTTTGAAAGACAAGGTAGGTGTTTTGATTAAAAACAAAATGAGACATTCAGTAAAGAAAACGAAGCATCACTGTTTCGATTGAGAGCATAGGATTAGGCTTTTGATTCAAGTATAGTAGGCGTTACGAAAATAAAACATAAGATCTTGGTTTTGATTAAAAAAAAAAATGTGAAACTAAAGCAAGAAAACCTAGCGCTAGGGTTTTGATTAAAAAAAAATATTAGGCATTCCGAAAGGAAAAGAAAGGGTTAGGGGTCCTGGTTAAAAAATACGAGTCATTTTAAAATTAGAACAAAGACTAGGGCTTTCATTCAAAACTGAAAATCAGGAGACATTTCTATAAGAAAGCATAAGATTATGGTTTTGACTGAAAACATATAGATTGGAGTTATTAGGAAGAGCAAATATAATATTTGTGTTTTGATCGAAAGATAGGAGACCTTACAAAAGAAAAACAAAAGATTATGGTTTTGAAAGATAGGGTTACTGTTTTGATTAAAAGCAAAACGAGACATTCCGAAAAGGAAACAAAACATTATTGATCTTGATGGAAAGCATAGCATTAGGCTTTTGATTCAATTATAGTAGGCGTTACGAAAAAAAAAAATAGGATCAAGGTTTTGAATAGTGAAAGGTGACACAACCACAAGAAAACCTACGATTAGGGTTTCGATTAAAAAATATTAGGTATTCCGAAAGGAAAAGAGAGGGTTTGTGGTCTTGTTCCAAAAATACGAGTCATTTTAAAAATGACGACAAAGACTAGGATTTTCATTCAAAACTGAAAATTAGTACACATTACTGTAAGAAAACATAAGATCGGGGTTTTGGTTAAAAACATATAGATTCGAGTTATTAGGAAAAGGAAACATAGTATTCGTGGTTTGAGCGAAAGATAGGAGGCTTCACGAAAGAAAAACAAAAGATTATGGTTTTGAAAGATTGGGATTAGTGTTTTTGATTAAAATCAAAATGAGAGATTGCGAAAGGGGGAAAAAATATTAGCGTTTTCATTGAAATCATATGATTAGGCTTTTGATTCAAGTATAGTAGGCATTACGAAAAGAAAACATACGATCAAGGTTTTGAAAAGTGAAAGGTGACACTACCATATGAAAACCAAGGATTAGGGTTTTGATTCAAAAATAGTGAGTATCCCAAAAGGAAAAGAAAGTATTAGGGACCTTGGTTCAAAAATACGAGTTATTTTAAAATGACAACAAATGCTATGGTTTTCATTCAAATCTGAAAAATTAGGAGATATTATTATAAGAATAAAAACAAGATTAGGGTTTTGATTGAAAACATTTAGACAGGAGTTATCAAGAAAGGGAAACATAGTATTCGTGTTTTGACCGAAAGATAGGAGACTTGACGAAAGAAAAACATGGGATAAAGGTTTTGATCAAAGAATGGTGACACTACCATAAAAAAACCTAGGCTTCGTCTTTTGATTCAAAAATAATATCTATTCTTAAAACAAAAGAAAGTGTTAGGGGGTCTTGGTTAAAAAATACGAGTCATTTTAAAATAAAAACAAAGACCAGGGTTTTGATTCAAAACTGAAAAATAGGAAACATTACTATAAGATAATATAAGATTAGGGTTTTCATTAAAAATATATAGATAGGAGTTATCAAGAAAAAGGAAACATAGTCTTTGTGTTTTGACCGAAAGATAGGAGACCTTACGAAAGAAAAAACAAAAGATTATGTTTTGAAAGACAAGGTAGATGTTTTGATTAAAAACAAAATGAGACATTCAGTAAAGAAAACGAAGCATCACTGTTTCGATTGAGAGCATAGGATTAGGCTTTTGATTCAAGTATAGTAGGCGTTATGAAAATAAAACATAAGATCTTGGTTTTGATTAAAAAAAAAGGTGACACTAAAGCAAGAAAACCTAGCACTAGGGTTTTGATTAAAAAAAAATATTAGGCATTCCGAAAGTAAAAGGAAGGGTTAGGGGTCCTAGTTCAAAAATACGACTCACTTTTGATGTGGACATCAAGGCTAAGGATCCAATTCAAGTCCTAACAGGACCAGTGACGAGAGCTCGAGCTAGAATATTTAAAGAGGAGCTTAGCAACTTGGTGTGGAGAATTCTATAACAGGAAGAAAGCGTGATCACTCGTGATGGTGAACAAAAGCTGGTCCTACTCATCCAAGCCAATTCCACTTAGACACTTGATGAAGATTTGGTTTCCATAAGATTGATGAAGATTTGGTTGTCATTTGTTTTTGAGTTTAATATGTGAACTAGAGTCTTTTGTAATTGTCTAGTCTTGCTGGGTTTTAGGCTATATATATAGCCCCTTGTAGCAGCCATGAAACACAACTTTGATCTATGAGTATTTGTGAGGTTTTCTTCTTGTTTTCTTAAACAAACTTTTTTAAGAACTTATCAAGGGTTTTCCTTGTGGCGTTCAAACCGACTTATCAATTGGATTTTCATCTCCTTTTGTGGCGTCATACCCTTACCGAGGTTCATGCTTCGCTAAGCATCGGGTCGAGGTTTTCCGTCCCTTCTTCTTGAATCCTTTGGCTTTTCTTCTTCGTGCCAAATTTGTTTAGGGTTTCATCACAATCGTTGGCGAGGTTCCTATTAGTTGGTACCAGAGCTAAGTTCATCCTTTCGACCTTTCTTCTATTGATTTTTGTTCATTTCTCTGACAAAAACAAAATTTGCATCTAGATCTAGGGTTTCATTGATTGAAGTCGCTCATATTTTGTTCTTGCTTTGAGAGAGGGATTTCTTTCTTTTATGAGTTCCCTTTTATTGATTCCGAAATTACAAAATAGTTTGTGAAGATTTGAGTTTGTGGAAATTGAAGAACTGAGTCTCTGAAAAAAAAAACAGAAAAAAAAAACGGAAAAAAAAGAAAGGAAAAAAATTTTTTTTTTTGAAAGGTATTGACGTTGCCATTCTTGAATTGCCAAAATTTCTTGATTTGGTTGGATTTGAATTACCAATCTTGAGTTGCCAATTTGAATTGCCAAAATTTCTTGATTTGGTAAGATTTGAAATGCCAATCTTGAGTTGCCATTCTTGAATTGCCAAAATGAGAAGGATGATGAGGGCGGAACTTGAGCAAATACACGAGAGGATAGATAGAGTTGAAGAGGGAGCACAGCGAGGACAGCCACCGGTTGTTCCAAACCTCCCAAGGAGGAATAGGGTGCCCCAACGGGGAGTTGAAAGTGTGGGGGCGTTTGAAATGAAAAATTTCAATGAAGACTTTGATAGGATGTCAACAGGCAGCCCTAGGAGATATTGTCGAGATAGAGACACTCGGAATCGCATAGAAAACAACTTGGGTAGTATCAAGATGAGGATTTCGGCATTTCAAGGAAAGAGTGATCCCGAAGCATACCTTGAATGGGAGAAGAAGATGGAGTTGATTTTTGATTTTCACAACTACTCCGAAATGAAGAAGGTAAAACTTGGTGCTATTGAGTTTACTAATTATGCTATTGTGTGGTGGGATCAGTTGTGCGTCAATAGGAGGCGAAGTGGAGATTTGCCTATCGAGACTTGGGATGACATGAAGAGGGTGATGAGGCATCGTTTTGTGCCATCTCATTATTACCAGGATCTATACCTTAAGCTTCAAGGTCTTCGACAAGGTTACAAAAGTGTTGATGAATATTATAAAGAGATGGAGATGGCTATGATTCGGGCCAATGTAGAGGAGGATCAGGAGGCAACAGTGGCAAGGTTTTTGAATGGGTTGAATAGGGAGATTACCAACACGGTTGAGCTACATCACTATGTGGAGTTGGAAGACTTGGTGCATATGGCAATGAAGGCTGAGAGGAAATTGAAGAAGTGCTGTACAAGTGCACGTCCGAGACCCACCCCACAAAATCTTAGTGCAACACCATGGAGGCCGAATTATCCAAGGAAAGGTAAAAGTAACTCCAACCCCAAGGCCAAAATAGAGCAAAATTCAACCACTACTTCCACGGCTTCTCAATGTAAGATACCCACAACTTTGTCTCGTTCTAGTGAAATTAAATGTTTCAAATGTCAAGGAAGAGATCACATCGCTGGCCAATGCCCGAACAAGCGGGTTATGGTGATTCAGGAGAATGGGACAATAGATTCTGAAGACGAGGGTGAGCTAGATGACATTCCACCATTGGAGGATGATCTTTTGGGAGAAGAGGAGTTTGGGGCCGAGCATGGTGAGATGCTTGGATTAGTTGCTCGGAGAGCCTTGAACTTGCACGCTAAGGTGGATGAAGAAGAAGTGCAATGGGAGAACATCTTTTACACTCGTTGTCATGTGAAGGACAAGGTATGTAGTGTTATTATTGATGGTAGTAGTTGCACTAACGTTGCTAGTTCTTCCATGGTTGAGAAGCTAGGGCACCCAACACTCAAGCATCCATACAAGTTGCAATGGCTGAATGATAGTGGTGAAGTGCGGGTTACTAAGCAAGTTGTGGTGCCGTTTCGGATTGGGAAACATTAGGATGAAGTGTTGTGTGATGTGGTACCCATGCAAGCGGGACATGTCCTTTTAGGACGGCCTTGGCAATTTGATAGACGTGTGCAACATGATGGCTTCACCAACAAGCACTCCTTCATTTTCCAACAACGAACCATCACTCTAGCTCCGATGACACCGAAACAGGTTTATGATGATCAAGTGATGATGCAAAAACTGAGTGATGAAAAGAAAATGAGAGATCAAAAGAATTTGAGTGATCACAAGAGAGTGAGTGAAGAGATGAGTAGTGGTGAGAAACAAGATTGCAAGGCTGAATCTAGTGAGAGAGAAAAGAGAGACATGAATTCAGTCAAAGAGGGAAAATTAGAGATAAAAAGAAATTTCTATGCAAAAACAAGTGAGATTAAGCGAGCTTTTCTTGAAAAACAGCCGATGATTGTACTTATGTACAAGGAGGCCTTTTTAAACACTAACCAACTTGACGCTTCATTGCCTAGTGTTGTTGTTTCTATTTTGCAGGAGTTTGAGGATGTGTTTCCTGAGGAGGTACCACATGGCTTACCCCCTATCCGGAGAATAGAAAACCAAATTGACTTTGTTCCCGGAGCTTCAATTCCAAACCGACCCGCCTATATGAGCAACCCGGAGGAAACAAAGGAACTCCAAAGACAAGTTGAAGAGTTGATGGAAAAAGGGTACGTGAGAGAAAGCATGAGTCCTTGCGCAGTTCCAGTGATTCTAGTTCCTAAGAAGGATGGAACATGAAGGATGTGTATTGATTGCCGAGCCATCAACAACATAACGGTAAAGTATCGACACCCCATCCCTCGTTTAGATGATATGTTAGATGAGTTGCATGGATCTTTTGTGTTTTCAAAAATTGATCTTAAGAGTGGGTATCATCAAATCAGAATGAAAGAAGGCGATGAATGGAAAACGGCATTTAAAACTAAACATGGATTATATGAATGGTTAGTCATGCCATTTGGCTTAACTAATGCACCTTGTACTTTCATGTGTTTAATGAATTATGTTTTATGAACTTTCATTGGAAAATTTGTTGTTGTTTATTTTGATGATATTCTGATTTATAGTAAGAATTTGTATGATCATGCTTCTCATTTGTATTTGGTTTTGAGTGTCCTTAGGAAAGAGAAATTGTATGCTAACCTCAAGAAATGTACCTTTTGCACCAATAAACTTGTTTTCCTAGGATTTGTTGTGAGTGCTACAGGTATTGAGGTTGATGAAGAAAAGATCAAAGCCATCCAAGAGTGGCCGACCTCATCAAGTGTGAGTCACGTTTGCAGCTTTCATGGACTTGCTAGCTTCTATAGGAGATTCGTGAAAGATTTTAGTACCATTGCGGCACCCCTTATTGAAGTTATCAAGAAGAATGTTGCATTCAAATGGGAGGCAGCACAAGAGGAAGCATTTCAGCTTATGAAACACAAACTAAGTCATGCTTCCTTACTTGCTTTACCTAACTTTGCTAATACTTTTGTAATAGAATGTGATGCCTCTGGTGTCGGTATTGGTGTTGTACTCATGCATGATGAAAGACCACTTGCGTACTTCAGCGAGAAGCAAGGTGGGGCTGCACTTAACTACACAACTTATGATAAGGAGTTATACGCTTTGATTCGAGCATTGGAAACTTGGCAGCATTACTTGTAGCCGAAGGAGTTTATGATTCGAATGGATCATGAATCCTTGAAGCATTTGAAAGGGCAACATAAGCTGAACAAGCGACATGCTCGATGGGTTGAGTTCATTGAGACCTTTCCGTATATCATTTGATATAAACAAGGTAAGGAGAATGTGGTTGCTGATGCGCTGTCACGCAGGTATGCCTAAATCTCCACGTTAAATTCCTTGGTTTTGAGCACATTAAAGATCTATATCATGTGGACCATGACTTTGGGGAGATTTATGGGGCTTGTGAAAAATCCGCCGAAGGGAAGTTTTATAGGCATGAGGGTTTTCTGTTCAGCGAACATAGGTTGTGTGTGCCTAATTGCTCCATGAGAGATTTGTTAGTTCGAGAGTCTCATTGGGGAGGATTAATGGGGCATTTTGGGGTAGCTAAGACTCTAGCCGTGTTACAAGAGCACTTCTATTGGCCATGCATGAAACGAGATGTTGAGCGAAATTGTTTCAAGACTTGGGAGGATTGTTTACCACATGTTGAGTTTGCTTATAATCCTTCTAGGCATTCTGCTACTCGGTTTTCACCATTTGAAATTGTTTATGGTTTTAATCCTTTAACTCCTTTGGATTTATCACCTTTACCTTTTTCTGAGCATGCGAACTTCGATGGGCACAAGAAGGGCGAATTTGTGAAGCAACTCCACGAGAAGGTCCGGCTCAACATAGAAAGGAGAACTAAGCAATATATCAAGCAAGCCAATAAGGGACGTCACAAGCAAGTTTTTAAGATCGGTGATTGGGTGTGGTTACACATGAGGAAGGAACGATTCCCCGCTAATCGACGTTCCAAGTTACTACCCCAAGGAGATGGTCCTTTTCAAGTGCTTGAACGGATCAACGACAATGCCTACCACCTTGATTTACCGGGTGAGTGCTACTTCCAATGTGACTGATTTAAGTCCTTTTGATGTAGGTGACGATTTGAGGACAAATCCTTCTCAAGAGGGGGGGGGGGGGGGGGGGGGGGGGGAATGACGTGGACATCAAGGCTAAGGATCCAATTCAAGTCCCAACAGGACCAGTGACGAGGGCTCGAGCTAGAAGATTTAAAGAGGAGCTTAGCAACTTGGCATGGAGAATCCTACAACAGGAAGAAAGCGTGATCACTACTGATGGTGAACAAAAGCTGGTCCTACTCATCCAAGCCAATTCCACTTAGACACTTGATGAAGATTTGGTTTCAACAAGATTGATGAAGATTTGGTTGTCATTTGTTTTTGAGTTTAATATGTGAACTAGAGTCTTTTGTAATTGTCTAATCTTGTAGGGTTTTGTGGGCCTTTGGGCCGAAGTTGCTCTTTAGTTGGTTGTTACTTTTTTTATTTTTAAGGGTAGTTTTGAACTTTTACTTCTTAGAAGTTCTCTAGGGTTTTGGGCTATATATATAGCCCATTCTAGAAGTCATAAAACACAACTTTGATTTATGAGTATTTGTGAGGTTTTCTTCTTGTTTACTTGAAGAAACTTTTTAAGAACTTATCAAGGGTTTTCCTTGTGGCGTTCAAACTGACTTATCAATTGGATTTTCATCTCCTTTTGTCGCGTCATCCCCTTACCGAGGTTCGTGCTTCGCTAAGCATTGGGTCGAAGTTTTCCATCCCTTCTTCTTGAATCCTTTGGTTTTTCTTCTTCTTGCCAAATTTGTTTCGGGTTTCGTCCCAATCATTGCCAAGGTTTGTATCAATAGGGTTTTCATTCAAAACTTAAAATTAGGGGATATTACGATAAGAAAATATAACTTTAGGGTTTTAATTAAATACATATATATAGAAGTTATTAAGAAAAGGAAACATAGGATTCTTGTTTTGACCGAAAGATAGGAGATTTTACAAAAGTAAAAGGATAGATTATGGTTTTGAAAGATACAGCTAGTGTTTTGATTAAAAAACAAAACGAGACATTCTGAAAATAAAACAAAGCATTAGGGTTTTGATTGGAAGCATAAGACTCTGCTTTTGATTCAAGTATAGAAGGCGTTACGAAAAGAAAACAAATGATCAAGGTTTTGATTAGAGAAAGGTGACACTACCATAAGAAAACTTAGGATTAGGGTTTTGATTCAAAAATAGTAGGTATTCCGAAAGGAAAAGAAAGGGTTTGAAGTTTTGGTTAAAAAATACGAGTCATTTTAAAATAACAACAAAGAATAGGGTTTTTATTGAAAACTGAAAATTAGGAGATATTACGATAACAAAACATAAGATTAGGGTTTTGATTATATATATATATAGAGAGAGAGAGAGAAGTTATTAAGTAATGGAAACATACGATTCTTGTTTTGACCGAAAGATAGGAGACTTTACGAAAGAAAAAAAAAAAGATTATGGTTTTGATATATAGGGTTAGTGTTTTGATTAAAAACAAAATGAGGCATGCCGAAAATAAAACAAAGCATTAGGGTTTTGATTGAAAGTATAAGATTAGGCTTCTAACTCAAGTATAGTAGGCGTTATGAAAAGAAAACATATGATCAAGGTTTTAATTAAAGAAAATTGACACTACCATAAGAAAACATAGGATTAGGGTTTTGATTCAAAAATTGTAGGTATTCCAAAAGGAAAAGAAAAGGTTTGGGGTCTTGGTTCAAAAGTACGAGTCATTCTAAAATAACAACAAAGACTAGGGTTTTCACTCAAAAATGAAAATTAGGAGATATAGAAAAGATTATGGTTTGGAAAGGTAGTGTTAGTCTTTTGATTAAAAACAAAATGAGACATTCCGAAAATAAATCAAAGCATTTGGGTTTTGATTAAAATCATAAGATTAGGCTTTTGATTCATGTACAGTAGGAGACGTTACCAAAAGAAAACATATGATCAAGGTTTTATTAAAGAAATGTGACACTACCATAAGAAAACTTCGGATTAGTGTTTTGATTAAAAAATAGTCGGTATTCCGAAAGGAAAAGAAAGGGTTTGGGGTCTTGGTTCAAAAATACAAGTTATATTGAAATAACAACAAAGACTAGGGTTTTCACTTTAAACTGAAAATTAGGAGATATTACTATAATAAAACATAAGATTACGGTTTTGATTAAATACATACAGATGGAAGTCATTAAGGAGAAAAAAACATAGGATTCTTGTTTTGAACAAAAGATAGGAGACTTTACGAAAGAAAAAGAAAAGATCATGGTTTTGAAAGATAGGGTTAGTGTTTTGATTAAAAAAAAATGAGACATTCCGAAAATAAAATAAAGCATTAGGGTTTTGATTGAAAGCATAAGATTAGTCTTTTGATTCAAGTATAGTAGGTGTTACAAAAATAAAAACATATGATCAAGGTTTTTATTAAAGAAAAGTGACACTACCATAAGAAAATTTAGGATTAGGGTTTTGATTAAAAAATAGTAGGTATTCCGAAAGGAAAAGAAAGGGTTTGGAGTTTTTATTTAAAAAATACTAGTCATTTTAAAATGACAACAAAGAATAATGTTTTTATTCAAAACAGAAAATTAGGAGATATTACGATAAGAAAACATAAGATTAGGGTTTTGATTAAATACATATATATAGAAGTTATTAAAAAGAGGAAACATAGGATTCTTGTTTTGACCGAAAGATAGGAGATTTTACGAAAGAAAAAGGAAAGATTATGGGTTTGAAAAATATGGTTAGTGTTTTGATTAAAAAACAAAACGAGACATTCCGAAAATAAAACAAAGCATTAAGGTTTTGATTGAAAGCATAGGACTAGGCTTTTGATTCAAATAAAGTAGGCGTTATGAAAAGAAAACAAATGATCATGGTTTTGATTAAAGAAAGGTGGCACTACCATAAGAAAACTTAGGATTAGGGTTTTGATTAAAAAATAATAGGTATTCCGAAAGGAAAAGAAAGGGTTTGGAGTTTTGGTTAAAAAAATACGAGTCATTTTAAAATAACAACAAAGAATAGTGTTTTCATTGAAAATTGAAAATTAGGAGACATTACGATAAGAAAACATAAGATTAGGGTTTTGATTAAATACATATAAGATTAGGGTTTTGATTAAATACATATATATAGAAGTTACTAAGAAAAAGAAACATAGGATTCTTGTTTGGATTGAAAGATAGAAGATTTTACGAAAGAAAAGAAAAGATCGGGGTTTTGTAAGGTAGGGTTAGTGTTTGGATTAAAAACAAAATGAGACATTACGAAAATAAAACAAATCAATACAGTTTTGATTGAAAGCATAAGATCAGGCTTTTGATTCAAGTATAGTATGCGTTACGAAAAGAAAATATATGATCAAGGTTTTGATTAAAGAAAGGTGACACTACCACAAGAAAACCTAGGATTAGGGTTTTGATTAAAAAAATAGTAGGTATTCTGAAAGGAAAAGAAAGGGTTTAGGTCTTGATTCAAAAATACAAGTTATATTGAAATGACCACAAAGACTTTTTTTTTCATTCGAAACTGAAAATTAGGAAATATTACTATAAGAATACGTAAGATTTGGGTTTGATTAAATACATACATAGAGAAATTATTAAGAAAAGGAGACATTCGATTCTTGTTTTGCTAGAAATATAGGAGACTTTGCGAAAGAAAAAGAAATGATCATGGTTTTGAAACATAGAGTTAGTGTTTTGATTAAAAACAAAATTAGACATTCCGAAAATAAAACAAAGCATTAGGGTTTTGATTGAAAGCATAAGATTAGGTTTTGATTCAAGTATAGTAGGTGTTACGAAATGAAAAACATATGATCAATGTTTTGACTAAAGAAACGTGATACTACCATAAGAAAACTTAGGATTAGGGTTTTGATTCAAAAATAGTAGGTATTCCAAAAGGAAAAGAAAGGGTTTGGGATCTTGGTTCAAAAATACGAGTCATTTTAAAATGACAACAAAGACTACTGTTTTCATTCAAAACAGAAAATTAGGAGATATTACGATAAGAAAACATAAGATTAGGGTTTTGATTAAATATATATATATATATATATATAGAAGTTATTAAGTAATGGAAACATGCGATTCTTATTTTGACCGAAAGATAGGAGACTTTACGAAAGAAAAAGAAAAGATTATGGTTTTGAAATATAGGGTTCGTGTTTTGATTAAAAACAAAACGAGACATGCCGAAAATAAAACAAAACATTAGGGTTTTGATTGAAAGTATAAGAGTAGGCTTTTGACTCAAGTATAGTAGGCGTAACAAAAAGAGAACATATGATCATGGTTTTGATTAAAAAAAGTTGACACTACCATAAGAAAACTTATTATTAGGGTTTTGATTCAAAAATAGAAGGTATTCTGAAAGGAAAAGAAAAGGTTTGGGGTCTTGGTTCAAAAATACGAGTTATTTTAAAATAACAACAAAGACTAGTGTTTTCACTCAAAACTGAAAATTAGGAGATATAGAAAAGATTATGGTTTGAAAAGGTAGGGTCAGACTTTTGATTAAAAACAGAATGAGACATTCCAAAAATAAAACAAAGCATTAGGGTTTTGATTGAAAGCATAAGATTAGGCTTTTGATTCATGTAAAGTAGGAGCCGTTACGAAAAGAAAACATGCGATCAAGGGTTTGATTCAAGAAAGGTGACACTACCATAAGAAAACTTAGAATTATGGTTTTGATTAAAAAATAGTCGGTATTCCGAAAGGAAAAGAAAGGGTTTGGATTTTTGGTTAAAAAAATACAAGTCTTTTTCAAATAACAGCAAAGAATAGGGTTTTCATTCAAAACTAAAAATTAGGAGATGTTTGAATAAGAAAACGTAAGATTACAGTTTTGATTAAATACATATATATATATAGAAGTTATTAAGAAAAGTAAACATAGGATCCTTGCTTGGACCGAAAGATAGCAGATTTTACGAAAGAAAAGAAAAGATCATGGTTTTGAAAGGTAGGGTTAGTGTTTTGATTAAAAACAAAACGTGACATTCCAAAAATAAAACAAAGCATTAGGGTTTTGTTGGAAAGCATAAGATTATGCTTTTGATTCAAGTATAGTAGGTGTTACGAAAAGAAAACATATGATCAAGGTTTTGATTAAAGAAAGGTGACATTACCATAAGAAAACCTACGATTAGGGTTTTGATTAAAATATAGTAGGTATTCCGAAAGTAAAAGAAAGGGTTTGGGGTCTTGGTTCAAAAATATAAGTTATATTGAAATGACAACAAAGACTAGGGTTTTCACTCAAAACTGAAAATTAGAAGATATTACTATAAGAAAACATAAGATTATGGTTTTAATTAAATACATACAAATAGAAGTTATTAAGGAAAGAAAACATAGGATTCTTGTTTTGACCGAAAGATAGGAGATTTTATGAAAGAAAAAGGAAAGATTATGGTCTTGAAAGATACGGTTAGTGTTTTGATTAAAAAACAAAACGAGACATTCCGAAAATAAAACAAAGCATTAGGGTTTTGATTGGAAGCATAAGTCTCGGCTTTTGATTCAAGCATGGAAGGTGTTATGAAAAGAAAACAAATGATCAAGATTTTGATTAAAGAAAGGTGGCACTACCATAAGAAAACTTAGGATTAGGGTTTTGATTCAAAAATAGTACGTATTCCGAAAGGAAAAGAAAGTGTTTGGGGTTCTTGGTTAAAAAATACAAGTCATTTTAAAATGGCAACAAAGACTAGAATTTTCATTCAAAACTGAAAATTAGGAGATATTACTATAATAAAATATAATATTTGGGTTTTGATTAAAAACATAAAGATAGAAGTTATTAAGAAAAGAAACATAGGATTCTTGTTTGGACCGAAAGATAGGAGATTTTATAAAAGAAAAGAAAATATCATGGTTTTGTAAGATAGGGTTAATGTTTGGATTAAAAACAAAACGAGACATTCCGAAAACTTAACAAAGCATTAGGGTTTTGATTGAAAGCATAATAAGATTAGGCTTTTGATTCAAGTGTAATAGGCGTTACGAAAAGAAAACATATGATCAAGGTTTTGATTAGGGTTTTGATTAAAAAATAGTAGGTATTCCGAAAGGAAAAGAAAGGGTTTGGGGTCTTGGTTCAAAAATACAAATTATATTGAAATGACAACAAAGAGTAGGGTTTTCATTCGAAACTGAAAATTAGAAGATATTATGAGAAGAAAACATAATATTAGGGTTTTGATTAAATACATACATAAAGAAGTTATTATGAATAGGAAACATACGATTCTTGTTTTGACCGAAAGATAGGAGACTTTACAAAAGAAAAAGAAAAGATCATGGTTTTGAAAGATAGGGTTAGTGTTTTCATTAAAAATAAAATGAGACATTCTAAAAATAAAACAAAGCGTTAGAGTTTTGATTGAAAGCATAAGATTAGGCTTTTGATTCAAGTATAGTAGGTGTTATGAAAAGAAAAACTTATGATCAAAGTTTTGATTCAAGAAAGGTGACACTACCATAAGAAAAATTAGGATTATGGTTTTGATTAAAAAATAGTAGGTATTCTGAAAGGAAAAGAAAGGGTTTGGGGTCTTTGTTAAAAAATACGAGTAATTTAAAAATAACAATGAAGACTAGTGTTTTCATTTAAAGGCAAAATGATACGAACCTCACCAACGATTGTGACGAAACCCGAAACAAATTTGGCACGAAGAAGAAAAGCCAAAGGATTCAAGAAGAAGGGATGGAAAACCTCAACCCAATGCTTAGCGAAGCACGAACCTCGGTAAGGAGATGACGCCACAAAAGGAGATGAAAATCCAATTTATAAGTAGGTTTGAACACCACAAGGAAAACCTTGATAAGTTCTTAAAAAGTTTCTTCAAGAAAACAGGAAGAAAACCTAACAAATACTCATAGATCAAAGTTGTGTTTCATAGCTGCTACAAGGGGCTATATATATAGCCTAAAACCCTAGAAAACTTCTAAGAAGTGAAAGTTCAAAACTACCCTTAAAGATAAAATAAAGAAACAACCAACTAAAGAGTAACTTCGGCCCAAAGGGCAACAAAACCCAGCAAGACTAGATAATTACAAAAGACTCTAGTTCACATATTAAACTCAAAAACAAATGGCAGCCAAATCTTCATCAATCTTATGGAAACCAAATCTTCATCAAGTGTCTAAGTGGAATCGGCTTGGATGAGTAGGACTAGCTTTTGTTCACCATCAGTAGTGATCACACTTTCTTCCTGTTGTAGAATTTCCATGCCAAGTTGCTAAGCTCCTCTTTAAATCTTCTAGCTCGAGCCCTCGTCACTGGTTCTGTTGGGACTTGAATTGGATCCTTAGCCTTGATGTCCACATCACAAAAATTAGGAGATATGACTATAAGAAACCATAAGATTATGGTCTTGATCAAATACATACAGATAGAAGTTATTAAGGAAAGAAAACATAGGATTTTTGTTTTGACCGAAAGATAGGAGACTTTACGAAAAAAAAAAGAAAAGATTATGGTTTGGAAAAATAGGGTTAGTGTTTTGATTAAAAACAAAACAAAACATTCTGAGAATAAAGCAAAGGATTAAGGTTTTGACAGAAAGCATAAGATTAGGCTTTTAATTCAAGTATAGTAGGCGTTGCGAAAATAAAACATATGATCAAGGTTTTGATTAAAGAAAGGTGAGACTACAATAAGAAAACTTAGGATTAGGGTTTTTATTAAAAAATAGTAGGTATTACGAAAGGAAAAGAAAGGGTTTGGTGTCTTGGTTAAAAAATACTAGTCATTTTAAAATGATAACAAAGAATAGGGTTTTCATTCAAAACTGAAATTAGGAGATATTATTATTAGAAGACATAAGATTGGGGTTTTAGTTAAATACATATATAAAAAAGTTATTAAGAAAAGGAAACATAGGATTTTTGTTTTGACCGAAAGATAAGAGATTTTATGAAAGAAAAAGAAAAGATTATTGTTTTGAAAGATAGGGTTAGTGTTTTGATTAAAAACAAAATGACACATTCCGAAAATAAAACAAAGCATTAGGGTTTTGATTGAAAGCATAAGATTAGGCTTTTGATTCAAGTATAGTAGGCGTTGTGAAAATAAAACATATGTTCAAGGTTTTGATTAAACAAAGGTGACACTACCATAAGAAAACTTAGGATTAGGGTTTTTATTAAAAAATAGTAGGTGTTACGAAAGTAAAAGAAAGGGTTTGATGTCTTGGTTAAAAATACTAGTCATTTTAAAATGACAACAAAGAATAGGGTTTTCATTCAAAACTGAAAATTAGGAGATATTACTATTAGAAAACATATGATTAGGATTTTGATGATATTCTGATTTATTGTAAGAATTTGCATGATCATGCTTCTCATTTGCATTTGGTTTTGGGTGTCCTTTGGAAAGAAAGAAACTGTATGCTAACCTAAAGAAATGTACCTTTTTCACCAATAAACTTGTTTTCCTAGGATTTGTTGTGAGTGCTACGGGTATTTAGGTTGATGAAGACAAGATCAAAGCCATCCAAGAGTGGCCGACCCCATCAAGTGTGAGTCACGTTCGCAGCTTTCATGGACTTGCTAGCTTCTATAGGAGATTCGTGAAAGATTTTTGTACCATTGTGGCACCCCTTACTGAAGTTATCAAGAAGAACGTTGCATTCAAATGGGGGGCAGCACAAGACGAAGCATTTCAGCTTATGAAACATAAACTAACTCACGCTATCTTACTTGCTTTACCTAACTTTGCTAATACTTTTGAAATAGAATGTGATGCCTCTGGTGTAGGTATTGGTGTTGTACTCATGCAAGATGGTCCTTTTCAAGTGCTCGAGCGGATCAACGACAATGCCAACCACCTTGATTTACCGGGTGAGTACAATGTTAGTGCTACTTTCAATGTGACTGACTTAAGTCCTTTTGATGTAGGTGACGATTTGAGGACAAATCCTTATCAACAGGGGGGGAATGATGTGGACATCAAGGCTACGGATCCAATTCAAGTCCCAACAGGACCAGCTAGATGATTTTAAGAGGAGCTTAGCAACTTGGTATGAAGAATTCTACAACAGGAAGAAAGCGTGGTCACTACTGATGGTGAACAAAAGCTGGTCCTACTTATCCAAGTCGATTCCACTTAGACACTTGATGAAGATTTGGTTGTCATTTGTTTTTGAGTTTAATATGTGAACAAGAGTCTTTTGTAATTGTCTAGTCTTGCTGGGTTTTGTGGGCCTTTGGGCCGAAGTTGCTCTTTAGTTTGTTGTTTCCTTTTTTATTATCTTTAAAGGTAGTTTTGAACTTTACTACTTAGAAGTTCTCTAGGGTTTTGGGCTATATATATAGCCTTTCTAGTAGCCATAAAACACAACTTTGATCTATGAGTATTTGTGAGGTTTTCTTCTTGTTTTCTTGAAGAGAGTTTTGAAGAACTTATCAAGGATTTTCCTTGTGGCATTCAAACCGACTTATCAATTTGATTTTCATCTCCTTTTGTGGCGTCATCCCCTTACCAAAGTTCGTGCTTCGCTAAGCATTGGGTCGAGGTTTTCCATCCCTTCTTCTTGAATCCTTTGGCTTTTCTTCTTTGTGGAAAATTTGTTTCGGTTTCATCACAATCGTTGGCGAGGTTCGTATCAGTTGGTATCAGAGCCAAGTTTATCCTTTCGACCTATCTTCTATTGATTTCTGTTCATTTCTCTTAAAAAAAAATTGCATCAAGATCTAGGGTTTCATTGATTGAAGTCGCTCATATTTTGTTCTTGCTTGAGGGAGGGATTTCTTTCTTTTATGAGTTCTCTTTTATTGATTCCGAAATTACAAAATAGTTTGTGAAGATTTGAGTTTGTTGAAATTGAAGAACTGAGTTATGAAAAAAAAAACAAAAAAACAAAAAAAAAGAAGGAAAAAGAAAAACGAAAAAAAAGAGAGATAGTAGAAAAAGGAAAGAAGAATAAAAAAAAAATTCTTGATTCGGTTCGATTTGATTTACCATTCTTGAATTGCCAAAATTTCTTGATTAGGTTAGATTTGAATTGCCAATCTTGTGTTGCCATTCTTGAATTGTCAAAATTTCTTGATTTGGTTAGATTTGAATTGTAAATCTTGAGTTGCCATTCTTGAATTTCCAAAATTTCTTGATTAGGTTAGATTTGAATTGCCAATCTTGAGTTGCCATTCTTGAATTGACAAAATTTCTTGATTTGATTCGATTTGAATTGCCAATCTTGAGTTGCCAAAATTTCTTGATTTGTTTCTGTTTGAATTGCCATTCTTGAATTGCCAAAAAATCTAGCCCATTTCTTGAATTGCCAAAATTTCAGCCCATTTCCAAGAAAACAAATCTTCGATCCATTTTTGTTTGTTTTGGTTTGAACCCTTTGATGATGGTTTTTAATTAGTTTTGAAAGAACTCAAATAAGAAAACGAGTGGAAAAAGGCAGCGAGGTGAGATCATTTGAGGGTAAAAGCCAAATTGAATTTAGTGATACACGAGTGAATTTGACTGAATTATTTCTTGGAGTGAACTACGTGAGTTTTGTGGTGAGGGTAATTTTTTATCTAACATTGCTTTGCAGGTTTTTCCATCATGTCTCAAATTCTGGAGAGAAACACAAGCGAGGAGAGTACCCCTCCAACAATTCCGAATTTGCAAGTGCAAGCTATAATTAGGGAAATGAGAAGAGTGATGAGGGCCGAACTTGAGCAAATACATGAGAGGTTGGATAGAGTTGAAGAGGGAGCACAACGAGGACAGCCAACAGTTGTTCCAAACCTCCCAAGGAGGAATAGGGTGCCCCAACGGGGAGTTGAAGGTGTGGGGTTGTTTGAAGTGGAAAATTTCGTTGAAGACTTTGATAGGATGTCAACGGGCAGCCCTAGCAGATATGGTCGGGATAGAGACGCTCGGAATCGGGTAGACAACAACTTAGGTAGTATCAAGATGAGGATTCCGGCATTTCAATGAAAGAGTGATCCCGAAGCATACCTTGAATGGGAGAAGAAGATGGAGTTGGTTTTCGATTTTCACAACTACTCCGAAATGAAGAAGGTAAAACTTGCCGCTATTGAGTTTACTGATTATGCTATTGTGTGGTGGGATCAGTTGTGCATCAATAGCAGACGAAGTGGAGATTTGCCTATCGAGACTTGTGATGACATGAAGAGGGTGATGAGGCGTCGTTTTGTGCCATCTCATTACTACCGGGATCTATACCTTAAGCTTCAAGGTCTTCGACAAGGTTACAAAAGTGTTGATGAATATTATAAAGAGATGGAGATGGCTATAATTCGGGCCAATGTAGAGGAGGATCGGGAGGCAACAATGGCAAGGTTTTTGAATGGGTTGAATAGGGAGATTACCAACACGGTTGAGCTACATCACTATGTGGAGTTGGAAGATTTGGTGCATATGGGAATGAAGGTTGAGAGGCAACTGAAGAAGGGCAGTACAAGTGCACGTTCGAGACCCACCCCACAAAATCCTAGTGCAACACCATGGAGGCCAAATTATCCAAGGAAAGATGAAAGTAACTCCAACCCTAAGGCCAAAACTGAGCAAAATTCAACCACTACTTCCACGGCTTCTCAAAGTAAGATACCCACAACTTTGTCTCATTCTAGTGAAATTAAATGTTTCAAATGTCAAGGAAGAGGTCACATCGCTAGCCAATGCCCAAACAAGCGGGTTATGGTGATTCCGGAGAATGGGACAATAGATTCTGAAGACGAGGGTGCGCTAGATGACATTCCACCATTGGAGGATGATCTTTTGGGAGAAGAGGAGTTTGGGGCCGAGCATGGTGAGATGCTCGGATTAGTTGCTCGGAGAGGATTGAACTTGCATGCTAAGGTGGAGGAAGAAGAAGTGCAACGGGAGAACATCTTTTACACTCGTTGTCATGTGAAGGACAAGGTATGTAGTGTTATTATTGTTGGTGGTAGTTGCACTAATGTTGCTAGTTCCTCCATGGTTGAGAAGCTAGGGCTCCCAACACTCAAGCACCCCCGTCCATACAAGTTGCAATGGCTGAATGGTACTGATGAAGTGCGGGTTACTAAGCAAGTTGTGGTGCCGTTTCAGATTGGGAAATATGAGGATGAAGTGTTGTGTGATGTGGTACCCATGCAAGCGGGACATCTCCTTTTAGGACAGCCTTGGCAATTTGATAGACGTGTGCAACATGATGGCTTCACCAACAAGCACTCCTCCACTTTCCAACAACGAAACATCACTCTAGCTCCAATGACACCGAAACAGGTTTATGATGATCAAGTGATGATGCAAAAACTAAGTGATCAAAAAAAAATGAGAGATCAAAAGAATTTGAGTGATCACAAGAGAGTGAGTGAAGAGATGAGTAGTGGTGAGAAACAAGAGAGCATGGCTGAATCTAGTGAGAGAGAAAAGAGAGAGATGAATTCAGCTAAAGAGGGAAAATAAGAGGGAAAAAGAAATTTCTATGCAAAAATAAGTGAGGTTAAGCGAGCTTTTCTTCCAAAACGGCCGATGATTGTACTTATGTACAAGGAGGCCCTTTTAAATACTAACCAACCTGACACTTCATTGCCTAGTGTTGTTGTTTCTATTTTGCAGGAGTTCGACGATGTGTTTCCTAAGGAGGTACCACATGGCTTAACCCTTATCCGGGGAATAGAACACCAAATTGACTTTGTTCCCGGTGCTTCCGTTCCAAACCGACCGCCTATAGGAACAACCCGGAGGAAACAAAGGAACTCCAAAGGCAAGTTGAAGAGTTGATGGAGAAAGGGTACGTGAGAGAAAGCATGAGTCCTTGCGCAGTTCCTGTGATTCTTGTTCCTAAGAATGGAGGATATGTATTGATTGCCGAGCGATCAACATAATAACGGTAAAGTATCGACACCCTATCCCTCGTTTAGATGATATGTTAGATGAGTTGCATGGATCTTGTGTGTTCTCAAAAATTGATCTTAAGAGTGGGTATCATTAAATCCGAATGAAAGAAGGCGATGAATGGAAAACGGCATTTAAAACTAAACATGGTTTGTACGAATGGTTAGTCATACCATTTGGCTTAACTAATGCACCTAGTACTTTCATGCGTTTAATAAATCATGTTTTACGAACTTTCATTGGAAAATTCATTGTTGTTTATTTTGACGATGTTCTGATTTATAGTAAGAATTTGCATAATCATGCTTCGCATTTGCAATTGGTTTTGGGTGTCCTTAGGAAAGAGAAATTGTATGCTAACCTCAAGAAATGTACCTTTTGCACCAATAAACTTGTTTTCCTAGGATTTGTTGTGAGTGCTACAGGTATTGAGGTTGATGAAGAAAAGATCAAAGCCATCCAAGAGTGGCCGACCCCATCAAGTGTGAGTCACGTTCGTAGCTTTCATGGACTTGCTAGCTTCTATAGGAGATTCGTGAAAGATTTTTGCACCATTGTGGCACCCCTTACTGAAGTTACCAAGAAGAACGTTGCATTCAAATGGGGCAGCACAAGAGGAAGCATTTCAGCTTATGAAACATAAACTAACTCACGCTATCTTACTTGCTTTACCTAACTTTGCTAATACTTTTGAAATAGAATGTGATGCCTCTGGTGTAGGTATTGGTGTTGTACTCAAGCAAGATGGTCCTTTTCAAGTGCTCGAGCGGATCAATGACAATGCCTACCACCTTGATTTACCGGGTGAGTACAATGTTAGTGCTACTTTCAATGTGACTGACTTAAGTCCTTTTGATGTAGGTGACGATTTGAGGACAAATCCTTATCAACAGAGGGGGGGGGATGATGTGGACATCAAGGCTACGGATCCAATTCAAGTCCCAATAGGACTAGTGACGAGGGCTCGAGCTAGATGATTTTAAGAGGAGCTTAGCAACTTGGTATGAAGAATTCTACAACAGGAAGAAAGCGTGATCACTACTGATGGTAAACAAAAGCTGGTCCTACTTATCCAAGTCGATTCCACATAGACACTTGATGAAGATTTGGTTTCCATAAGATTGATGAAGATTTGGTTGTCATTTGTTTTTGAGTTTAATATGTGAACAAGAGTCTTTTGTAATTGTTTAGTCTTGCTGGGTTTTGTCGGCCTTTGGGCCGAAGTTGCTCTTTAGTTTTTTGTTTCCTTTTTTATTATCTTTAAGGGTAGTTTTGAACTTTTACTTCTTAGAAGTTCTCTAGGGTTTTGGGCTATATATATAGCCTTTGTAGTAGCCATAAAACACAACTTTGATCTATGAGTATTTATGAGGTTTTCTTCTTGTTTTCTTGAAGAGACTCTTTAAGAACTTATCAAAGGTTTTCCTTGTGGCGTTCAAACCGACTTATCAATTGGATTTTCATCTCCTTTTGTGGCGTTATCCCCTTACCGAAGTTCGTGCTTCGCTAAGCATTGGGTCGAGGTTTTCCATCCCTTCTTCTTGAATCCTTTGGATTTTCTTCTTCGTGCCAAATTTGTTTTGGGTTTCGGTACAATCACTGGCGAGGTTCGTATCAGGCATTACGAAAATAAAACATATGATCAAAGTTTTGATTAAAGAAAGGTGATACTACCATAAGAAAACATAGGATTAGTGTTTTGATTCAAAAATAGTAGGTATTCCGAAAGGAAAAGAAAGGGTTTGGGATCTTTGTTCAAAAATATTAGTTATTTTAAAATGACAACAAAGAATAGGGTTTTCATTCAAAACAGAAACATAGGAGATATTACTATTAGAAAACATAACATTAGGGTTTTGATAGATATAGAAGTTATTAAGAAAAGGAAACATAGGATTCTTGTTTTGACCAAAAAACAGTAGACTTTATGGAAAAAAAGAAAAGATTATTGTTTTAAAAGATAGGGTTAGTGTTTTGATGGAAAGCATAAGATTAGGCTTTTGATTCATGTATATTAGGCGTTACGAAAATAAAACATATGATAAAGGTTTTGATTAAAGAAAGATGACACTACCATAAGAAAAATTAGGACTAGGAATTTGATTAAAAAATAGTAGGTATTCCAAAAGGGAAAGAAAGGGTTTGGGTTCTTGGTTCAAAAATACTAGTCAATTTAAAATAACAACAAAGACTAGGGTTTTCACTTAAAACTGAAAATTAGGAGATATAACTATAAGAAAAACATAAGATTAGTGTTTTGATTAAATACATACAGATAGTAGTTATTAAGGAAAGAAAACATGGGATTCTTGTTTTGACCTAAAGATAGGAGACTTTACGAAGAGAAAGAAAAGATGATGGTTTGGAAAGATATGATTAGTGTTTTGTTTAAAAACAAAACGAGACAATCCGAAAATAAAACAAAGCATTAGGGTTTTGATAGAGAGCATAAGATTAGGCTTTTGATTCATGTATAGTAGGCGTTAAGAAAAAAAAACATATGATCAAGGTTTTCATTAAAGAAATGTGACACTAAAATAAGAAAACTTAGGATTAAGGTTTTGATTAAAAAATAATAGGTATTACGAAGGGAAAAGAAAGGCTTTGGGGTCGTGGTTCAAAAATACGAGTCATTTTAAAATGATAACAAAACTTTCATTCAAAACTGAAAATTAGGAGTTATTATTATTAGAAAACATAAGATTAGGGTGTTGATTAAATACATACAAATAGAAGTTATTAAGAAAGGGAAACATAGGATTTTTGTTTGGACCGAAAGATAGGAGACTTTACAAAAAAAAAAAAAAGATTATGGTTTAAAAAACAAAATGGGACATTCCGTAAATAAAACAAAACATTAGGGTTTTGATTGAAAGCATAAGATTAGGCTTTTGATTCAAGAATAGTGGGCGTTGCGAAAAGAAAAGATATGATCAAGGTTTTGATTAAAGAAAAAGTAACACTACCATAAAAAAACTTAGGATTAGGGTTTTGATTAAAAAATAGAAGGTATTCTGAAAGGAAAAAAAGGGTTTGGCGTCTTTGTTAAAATACAAGTAATTTTAAAATAACAACAAAGACTAGTGTTTTTATTCAAAAACAAAAATTAGGAGATATTACTATAAGAAAATATAAGATTAGGGTTTTGATTAAATACATACAGATAGAAGTTATTATGGAAAGAAAACATAGGATTCTTGTTTTGACTGAAAGATAGGAGACTTTACCAAAAAAAAGAAAAAGATTATGGTTTCGAAAGATAGGGTTATTTTTTTATTAAAAACAAAATAAGACATTCCGAAAATAAAACAAAGGATTAGTGTTTTGATAGAAAACATAAGATTAGACTTTTGATTCAAGTATAGTTAGCGTTACGAAAATAAAACATATGATCAAGATTTTGATAATGAAAGGTGACACTACCATAACAAAACTTAGGATTACGGTTATGATTCAAAAATACTAGGTATTCTGAAAGGAAAAGAAAGGATTTGGGGTCTTTGTTCAAAAATACAAGTAATTTTAAAATAACAACAAAGACTAGTGTTTTCATTCAAAACCAAAAATTAGGAGATATTACTATAAAAAAATATAAGATTAGGGTCTTGATTAAATACATACAGATAGAAGTTATTAAGAAAAGGAAACATAAAATTCTTGTTTTCGACGAAAGATAAGAGTGTTTACGAAAGAAAAAGAAAAGATTATGGATTTGAAAGATAGGTTAGTGTTTTGATTAAAAACAAAACGAGACATTTTGAAAATAAAACAAAGCATATTAGAGTGTTGATGGAAAGCATAAGATTAGGATTTTGATTCAAGTATAGTAGGCGTTACGAAAAGAAAACATATGATCTAGGTTTTGATTAAAGAAAAGTGACACTACAATAAGAAAATTTAGGATTAAGGTTTTGATTCAAAAATAGTAGGTTTTACGAAAGGAAAAGTAAGGGTTTGGGGTCTTGGTTAAAAAATATGAGTCATTTTAAAACGACAACAAATACTACTGTTTTAATTCAAAACAGAAAAGTAGAAGATTAACTATAAAAAAACATAATATTAGGGTTTTGATTAAATACACATAGATAGAAGTCATTAAGAAAAGGAAACATAGGATTCTTCTTTGGACCGAAAGATAGGAGACTTTACGAAAGAAAAAGAAAAGATTATGGTTTTGAAAGATAGGGTTAGTGTTTTGATTAAAAAAAAATGAGACATTCCGAATATAAAAAAAAAAGCACTAGGGTCTTGAATGAAAGTATAAGATTAAGCTTTTGATTCAAGTATAGTAGGTGTTACAAAAGGAAAACATATTATCAAGGTTTTGATTAAAGAAATGTGACACTACCATAAGAAAACTTAGGATTAGGGTTTTGATTCAAGAATAGTATTTATTCCGAAAAGAAAAAGAAAGGGTATGGGGTCATGGTTAAAAAATACGAGTCATTTTAAAATGACAACAAAGACTACGGTTTTCATTCAAAACTGAAAATTAGGAGAAATTACTATAAGAAAACATAAGATTAGGGTTTTCATTAAATACATACAGATAGAAGTTATTAAGAAAAGGAAACATAGGATTTTTGTTTTGACCAAAAGATAGGTGATTTTACGAAAAAAAAAAGGAAAAGATCATGGTTTTGAAAGATAGTGTTAGTGTTTTGATAAAAAAAATAAAATGAGATATTTCGAAAATAAAACAAAGTATTAGGGTTTTGATTGAAAGATGAAGATAAGGCTTTTCATTCAAGTATAGTCGACGTAACGAAAAGAAAACATATGATCAAGGTTTTGATTAAAAAAAGGTGACACTACCATAAGAAAACATAGGATTAGTGTTTTGATTAAAAAATAGTAGATATTCCGAAAGGAAAAGAAGGGTTTAGGGTATTGGTTAAAAAATATGAGTCATTTTAAAAATTCAAAAAAGACTAGGGTTTTCATTCAAAAATCAAAATTAGGAGATATTACTATAAGAAAACATAAGATTTGGGTTTTGGTTAAATACATACAGATAGAAGTTATTAAGGAAAGAAAACATAGGATTCTTGTTTTGAAGGAAAGATACTAGACTTAACGAAAGAAAAAAAAAAAGAAAAGATTATGGTTTGGAAAGATAGGGTTCGTGTTTTGATAAAAAACAAAACGAGATATTCCGAAAATAAAACAAAGCATTAGGGTTTTGATTGAAAGTAGAAGATTAGGCTTTTGATTTAAGTATAGTCAGCGTTACGAAAAGAAAACATATGATCAAGGTTTTTATTAAAGAAATGTGACACTATCAGAAGAAAACATAGGATTAGTGTTTTGATTGAAAAATAGTAGGTATTCCGAAAAGAAAAGAAGGGGTTTGGGGTATTGGTTCAAAAATATGAGTTATATTAAAATTTCAAAAGAGACTAGGGTTTTCATTCGAAACTAAAAATTAGGAGATATTACTATAAGAAAACATAAGATTTGAGTTTTGATTAAATACATACATTTAGAAGTTATTAAGGAAAGAAAACATAGGATTCTTGTTTTGAAGGAAAGATACGAGACTTAACGAAAGAAAAAAAAGAAAAAATTATGGTTTGGAAAGATAGGGTTAGTGTTTTGATACAAAACAGAACGAGATATTCCGAAAATAAAACAAAGCATTAGGGTTTTGATTGAAAGTAGAATATTAGGCTTTTGATTAAAGTATAGTCGGCGTTACGAAAAGAAAACATATGATCTAGGTTTTAATTAAAGAAAGGTGACACTACCATAAGAAAATATAGGATTAAGGTTTTGATTCAAAAATAGAAAGTTTTCCAAAAGGAAAAGAAAGGGTTTGGGGTTTTGGTTAAAAAATATGAGTCATTTTAAAAGGACAACAAATACTACTATTTTAATTCAACACAGAAAACTAGAAGATTAACTATAAGAAAACATAATATTAGGATTTTGATTAAATACACATAGATAGAAGTTATTAAGAAAGGAAACATAGGATTCTTCTTTGGACCGAAAGATAGGAGACTTTACGAAAGAAAAAGAAAAGATTATGGTTTTGAAAGATAGGGTTAGTGTTTTGATAAAAAAAAAAAAATGAGACATTCCGAATATAAAAAAAAGCATTAGGGTCTTGACTGAAAGTATAAGATTAGGCTTTTGATTCAAGTATAGTAGGCATTACGAAAGGAAAACATATGATCAAGGTTTTGATTAAAGAAAGGTGACACTACCATAAGAAAACTTAGGATTACGGTTTTGATTCAAGAATAATATTTATTCCTAAAGGAAAAGAAAGGGTTTGGGGTCTTGGTTAAAAAATACAAGTCATTTTAAAATGACAACAAAGACTACGGTTTTCATTCAAAACTGAAAATTAGGAGAAATTACTATAAGAAAGCATAAGATTAGGGTTTTTATTAAATACATACAGATAGAAGTTATTAAGAAAAGGAAACATAGGATTCTTGTTTGGACCAAAAGATAGGAGATTTTACGAAAAAAAAAGGAAAAGATTATGGTTTTGAAAGATAGGGTTAGTGTTTTGATAAAAAAAACAACACGAGATATTTCAAAATAAAACAAAGTATTAGGGTTTTGATTGAAAGCAGAAGATTAGGCTTTTGATTCAAGTATAGTCGGCGTTAAGAAAAGAAAACATATGATCAAGATTTTGATTAAAAAAAGGTGATACTACCATAAGAAAATATAGGATTAGTGTTTTGATTAAAAAATAGTAGATATTCCGAAAGGAAAAGAAGGGCTTAGGGTATTGGTTAAAAAATATGAGTCATTTTAAAAATTCAAAAAAGACTAGGGTTTTCATTCAAAACTCAAAATTAGGAGATATTACTATAAGAAAACATAAGATTTGGGTTTTGATTAAATACATACAGATAGAAGTTATTAAGGAAAGAAAACATAGGATTCTGGTTTTGAAGGAAAGATACGAGACTTAACGAAAGAAAAAAAAAGAAAAGATTATGGTTTGGAAAGATAGGGTTAGTGTTTTGATAAAAAACAAAAAGAGATATTCCGAAAATAAAACAAAGCATTAGGGTTTTGATTGAAAGTAGAAGATTAGGCTTTTGATTTAAGTATAGTCGGCGTTACGAAAAGAAAACATATGATCAAGGTTTTGATTAAAGAAAGGTGACACTATCAGAAGAAAACATAGGATTAGTGTTTTGATTAAAAAATAGTAGGTATTGCGAAAGGAAAAGAAGGGGTTTGAGGTATTGGTTCAAAAATATGAGTTATATTAAAATTTCAAAAAAGACTAGGGTTTTCATTCGAAAGTCAAAATTAGGAGATATCACTATAAGAAAACATAAGATTTGAGTTTTGATTAAATACATACAGATAGAAGTTATTAAAGAAAGAAAACATAGGATTCTTGTTATGAAGGAAAGATACGAGACTTAACGAAAGAAAAAAAAAAGATTATGGTTTGGAAAGATAGGGTTAGTGTTTTGATACAAAACAAAACAAGATATTCCGAAAATAAAACAAAGTATTAGGGTTTTTATTGAAAGTAGAATATTAGGCTTTTGATTCAAGTATAGTCGGCGTTACAAAAAGAAAACATATGATCAAGGTTTGGATTAAAGAAAGGTGACACTATCAGAGGAAAACATAGGATTAGTGTTTTGATTATAAAATAGTAGGTATTCTGAAAGGAAAAGAAGGGGTTTGGGGTATTGGTTCAAAAATATGAGTCACTTTAAAATTTCGAAAAAGACTAGGGTTTTCATTCAAAACTCAAAATTAGGAGATAGTACTATAAGAAAACATAAGATTTGGGTTTTGATTAAATACATACAGATAGAAGTTTTTAAGGAAAGAAAACATAGGGTTCTTGTTTTGATGGAAAGATAGGAGACTTTACTAAAGAAAAGGAAAAGATTATGGTTTGGAAAGATAAGGGTTAGTGTTTTGATTAAAAACAAAATGAGATATTTCGAAAATAAAACAAAGGATTAGGCTTTTGATGGAAAGCATATGATTAGGCTTTTGATTGAAAAATAATAGACGTTACGAAAAGAAAACATATGATCAAGGTTTTGATTAAAGAAAAGTGACACTACAATAAGAAAACTTAGGATTGGGGTTATGATTAGAAAATAGTAGGTATTCTGAAAGGAAAAGAAAGGCTTTAGGGTCTTGGTTCAAAAATATGAGTCATTTTAAAATGATAACATAGACTAGGGTTTTCATTTAAAACTGAAAATTAGGGGATGTTACTATTAGAAAACATTAGATTAGGGTTTTGATAAAATACATACAAATAGAAGTTATTAAGAAAAGGAAACATAGGATTTTTGTTTTGACCGAAAGATAGGAGACTTTACGAAAGAAAAGGAAAAAATTATGGTTTTGAAAGATATGGTTAGTGTTTTGACAAAAAACAAAACAAGATAATCCGAAAATAAAACAAAGCATTAGGGTTTTGATTGAAAGCAGAAGATTAGGCTTTTGATTGAAGTATAGTCGTCTTTACGAAAAGAAAACATAAGATCAAGGTTTTAATTAAAAAAAGTGACACTACCATAAGAAAACTTAGGATTAGTGTTTTGATTAAAAAATAGTAGGCATTCCGAAAGGAAAAGAAAATGTTTGGGGTCTTGGTTCAAAAATATGAGTCATTTTAAAATGACAACAAAGGCTACTGTTTACATTTAAAACTAAAAATTAGGAGAAATTACTATAAGAAAACATAAGATTAGGGTTTTGATTAAATACATACAGATAGAAGTTTGAGGTGTTGGTTCAAAAATACGAGTCATTTTAAAATGACAACAAAGACTACTGTTTACATTTAAAACTAAAAATTAGTGGAAATTCTGAAAATAAAACAAAGGATTAGGGTTTTGATTGAAAGCAGAAGATTAGGCTTTTGATTCAAGTATAGTGAGCGTTACGAAAAGAAAACATAAGATCAAGATTTTGATTATAGAAAGGTGACACTGCCATAAGAAAACTTAGGATTTGTGTATTGATTCAAAAATAATAGGTATTCTGAAAGGAAAAGAAAGGGTTTGGTGTCTTGGTTCAAAAATACGAGTTATTTTAAAATGACAACAAAGACGACAATTTTAATTCAAAACTGAAAATTAGGAGAAATTACTATAAGAAAACATAAGATTAGGGTTTTGATTAAATACATACACATAGAAGTTATTAATAAAAGGAAACATAGGATTTTTTGTTTTGACAGAAAGATATGAGACATTATTAAAGAAAAGGAAAAGATTATGGTTTTAAAAGGTAGGGTTAGTGTTTTGATTAAAAACAAAACGAGACATTCCGAAAACAAAACAAAGCATTAGGGTTTTGATTTAAAGCATAAGATTAGGCAGTTGATTCAAATATAGTAGGCGTTACGAAAAGAAAACATATGATCAAGGTTTTGATTAAAGAAAGGTGGCACAACAATAAGAAAACTTGGTATTAGGATTTTGATTCAAAAATAGTAGGTATTCCGAAAGGAAAAGAAGGGGTTTGTGGTATTGTTTAAAAAATATGAGTCATTTTAAAATTTCAACACACACTAGGTTTTTATTCAAAACTCAAAATTAGGAGATATTACAATAAGAAATATAAGATTAGGGTTTTGATTAAGTATATACAGATAGAAGTTATTAAGGATAGAAAACATAGGATTCTTGTTTTGAAGGAAAGATACGAGACTTTACGAAAGAAAAAAAGAAAAGATTGTGATTTGGAAAAATGGGGTTAGTTTTTCATAAAATACAAAATGAGATATTCTGAAAATAAAACAAAGCATTAGGGTTTTGATTGAAAGCAGAAGATTAGGCTTTTGTATCAAGTATAGTCGGCGTTACGAAAAGAAAATATATGACCAAGGTTTTGAATAAAGAAAAGCGACACTACCACAAGAAAACTTTGGATTAGGGTTTTTATTAAAAAATAGTAGGTATTTGGAAAGGAAAAGAAAGGCTTTGGGGTCTTGGTTCAAAAATATGAGTTATTTTAAAATGATAACAAAGACTATGGTTTTCTTTTAAAACTGAAAATTAGGAGATGTTACTAATAGAAAACATTATTAGATTAGGGTTTTGATTAAATACATACAGATAGAAGTTATTAAGAAAAGAAAACATTGATGTGGACATCAAGGCTAAGGATCCAATTCAAGTCCCAACAGGACCAGTGACGAGGGCTCGAGCTAGAAGATTTAAAGAGGAGCTTAGCAACTTGGCATGGAGAATTCTACAATAGGAAGAGAGTGTGATCACCACTGATGGTGAACAAAAGATGGTCCTACTCATCGAAGACGATTCCACTTATACGCTTGATGAAGATTTGGTTGTCATTTGTTTTTGAGTTTATTATGTGAACTAGAGTCTTTTGTAATTGCTTAGTCTTGTTGGGCCTTGTGGGCCTTTGGGCTAAAGTTGCTCTTTAGTTGGTTGTTTACTTTTTTTATCTTTAAGGGTAGTTTTGAACTTTTACTTCTTAGAAGTTCTCTAGGGTTTGGGCTATATATATAGCCCCTTGTAGCAGCCATATAACACAACTTTGATCTATGAGTATTTGTGAGGTTTTCTTCTTGTTTTCTTGAAGAAACTTTTTAAGAACTTATCAAGGGTTTTCCTTGTGGCGTTCAAACCGACTTATCAATTGGATTTTCATCTCCTTTTGTGGCGTCATCCCCTTACCGAGGTTCGTGCTTCGCTAAGCATTGGGTCGAGGTTTTCCATCCCTTCTTCTTGAATCCTTTGGCTTTTCTTCTTCTTGCCAGATTTGTTTCGGGTTTTGTCACCATCGTTGGCGAGGTTCATATCAGTTGGTACCAGAGCTAAGTCTATCCTTTCGACCTATCTTCTATTGATTTTTGTTCATTTCTCTTACAAAAAAAAAATTGCATCTAAATCTAGGGTTTCATTGATTGAAGTCACTCATATTTTGTTCTTTCTTTGAGAGAGGGATTTCTTTCTTTTATGAGTTCCCTTTTATTGATTCCAAAATTACAAAATAGTTTGTGAAGATTTGAGTTTGTGGAAATTGAAGAACTGAGTTTATGAAAAAAAACGTAAAAAAAGAAGAAGAAGAAGAATAAAAAAAAAAAGATCCGGCCCATCTTTAGTTTAGTTCGATTTGAATTGCCAAAATCTCTTGATTTGGTTCGATTTGAATTGCCAATCTTTAGTTGCCATTCTTGAATTGCCAAAATTTCTTTACTTGCCAAAAAAATCCGGCCCATTTTTTGAATTGCCAAAATTTCTTTATTTGTTTCGCTTTGAATTGCTAATCTTGAATTGCCATTCTTGACTTGCCAAAATTTCTTGAGTTGCCAAAAAAAAATCCACCCCATTTCTTGAATTGCCAATATTTCAGCCCATTTCCAAGAAAACAAATCTTCGATCCGTTTTGGTTTGCTTCGGTTTGAACCCTTTGATGATGGTTTTTAATTAGTTTTGAAAGAACTCAAAGAAGAAAACGAGTGGAAAAAGGCAGTGAGGTGAGATCATTTGAGGGTAAAAGCCAAATTGAATTGAGTGATACACGAGTGAATTTGAGTGAATTATTTCTTGTAGTGAACTACGTGAGTTTTGTGGTGAGGGTAATTTTTTTATCTAACATTGCTTTGCAGGTTTTTCCATCATGTCTCAAATTCCGGAGAGAAACACAAGCGAGGAGAGTACCCCTCCAACTATTCTGAATTTGCAAGTGCAAGCTATAATTGGGGAAATGAGAAGGATGATGAGGGCAGAACTTGAGCAAATACATGAGAACTTGAGCAAATACATGAGCAAGTGCAAGCTATAATTTGCAATGCCCAAACAAGCGGGTTATGGTGATTCGGGAGAATGGGATAATAGATTCTGAAGACGAGGGTGAGCTAGATGACATTCCACCATTGGAAGATGATCTTTTGGGAGAAAAGGAGTTTGGGGCCGAGCATGGTGAGATGCTTGGATTAGTTGCTCGGAGAGCCTTGAACTCGCACGCTAAGGTGGAGGAAGAAGAAGTGCAACGGGAGAACATATTTTACACTCGTTGTCATGTGAAGGACAAGGTATGTAGTGTTATTATTGATGGTGGTAGTTGCAGTAACGTTGCTAGTTCTTCCATGGTTGAGAAGCTAGGGCTCCCAACACTCAAGCACCCCCGTCCATACAAGTTGCAATGGCTGAATGGTACTGGTGAAGTGCGGGTTACTAAGCAAGTTGTGGTGCCATCTCAAATTGGGAAATTTGAGGATGAAGTATTGTGTGATGTGGTACCTATGCAAGCGGGACATCTCCTTTTAGGACGGCCTTGGCAATTTGATAGACGTGTGCAACATGATGGCTTCACCAACAAGCACTCCTTCACTTTCCAACAACGAACCATCACCCTAGCTCCAATGACACCGAAACAGGTTTATGATGATCAAGTGATGATGCAAAAACTAATTGATCAAAAGAAAATGAGAGATCAAAAGAATTTGAGAGATCATAAGAGAGTGAGTGAAGAGATGAGTAGTGGTAAGAAACAAGAGAGCAAGGCTGAATCTAGTGAGAGAGAAAAGAAAGAGATGAATTTAGCCAAAGAGGAAAAATTATATGGAAAAAGAAATTTCTATTAAAAAACAAGTGAGGTTAAGCGAGCTTTTCTTGCAAAACGGCTGATGATTGTACTTATGTACAAGAAGGCCCTTTTAAACACTAACCAACCTGACTCTTCATTGCCTAGTGTTGTTGTTTCTTGCAGGAGTTCGAGGCGTGTTTCCTGAGGTACCACGTGGCTTACCCCCTATCCGGGGAATAGAACACCAAATTGACTTTGTTCTCGGAGCTTCAATTCCAAACCGACCCGTTTATAGGAACAACCCGGAGGAAACAAAAGAACTCCAAAGGTAAGTTGAAGAGTTGATGGAGAAAGAGTACGTGAGAGAAAGCATGAGTCCTTGCGCAGTTCCTGTGATTCTAGTTCCTAAGAAGGATGGAACATGGAGCATGGTAAATATCGACACCCCATCCCTCATTTAGATGATATGTTAGATGAGTTGCATGGATCTTGTGTGTTCTCAAAAATTGATCTTAAGAGTGGGTATCATCAAATCCGAATGAAAGAAGACGATGAATGGAAAAGGGCATTTAAAACTAAACATGGTTTGCATGAATGGTTAGTCATGCCATTTGGCTTAACTAATGCACCTAGTACTTTCATGCGTTTAATAAATCATGTTTTACGAACTCTCATTGGAAAATTCATTGTTGTTTATTTTGATGATGTTCTGATTTATAGTAAGAATTTGCATAATCATGCTTCGCATTTGCAATTGGTTTTGGGTGTCCTTAGGAAAGAGAAATTGTATGCTAACCTCAAGAAATGTACCTTTTGCACCAATAAACTTGTTTTCCTAGGATTTGTTGTGAGTGCTACAGGTATTGAGGTTGATTTAGAAAAGATCAAAGCCATCTAAGAGTGGCCGACCCCATCAAGTGTGAGTCACGTTCGCAGCTTTCATGGACTTGCTAGTTTCTATAGGAGATTTGTGAAAGATTTTAGTACCATTGCGACACCCCTTATTGAAGTTATCAAGAAGAACGTTGCATTCAAATGGGGGGCAGCACAAGAAGAAGCATTTCAGCTTATGAAACACAAACTAACTCATGCTCCTTTACTTGCTTTACCTAACTTTGCTAATACTTTTGAAATAGAATGTGATGCCTCAGGTGTCGGTATTGGAGCTGTACTCATGCAAGATGGAAGACCACTTGTGTACTTCAGCAAGAACCTAGGCGGAGTTGCACTTAACTACCCCACTTATGATAAGGAGTTGTACGCTTTGGTTCGAGCATTGGAGACTTGGCAGCATTACTTGTGGCCGAAGGAGTTTTTGATTCGAACGGATCTTGAATCCTTGAAGCATTTGAAAGGGCAACATAAGCTGAACAAGCGACATGCTCGATGGGTTGAGTTCATTGAGACCTTTCCGTATGTCATTCGATATAAACAAGGTAAGAAGAATGTGGTTGCTGATGCGCTATCACGCAGGTATGCCTTTATCTCCACCCTTGATGTTAAATTCCTTGGTTTTGAGCACATTAAAGATCTTTATCATGTGGACCATGACTTTGGGGAGGTTTATGGGGCTTGTGAAAAATCCGAAAGATAAGAGACTTTACGAAAGAAAAAGAAAAAGTTTATGGTTTTGAAAGATAGGGTTAGTGTTTTGATTAAAAAGAAAACGAAACATTCAGAAAATAAAACATAGTATTAGGGTTTTGATTGAAAGCATAAGATTAAGCTTTTGATTCAAATATAGTAGGCGTTACGAAAATAAAACATATGATCAAGTTTTTTATTAAAGAAAGGTGACACTACAATCAGAAAACTTAGAATCATGGTTTTGATTCAAAAATAGTAGGTATTCCGAAAGGAAAAGAAAGGCTTTGGTGTCTTGGTTCAAAAATACGAGTCATTTTAAAATGATAACAAAGGAACAGGGTTTCATTCAAAACTAAAAATTAGGAGATATTAAGAAAATGAAACATAGGATTCTTGTTTTGACCGAAAGATAGAAGATTTACGAAAGAAAAAGAAAAGATTATGGTTTTAAAAGATAGGGTTAGTGTTTTGATAAAAACCAAAATGAGACATTACGAAAATAAAACAAAGCATTAAGGTTTTGATTGAAAGCATAAGATTAGGCTTTTGATTCAAATAAAGTAGGCGTTGGCGTTACATAAAGAACACATATGATCGACGTTTTGACTAAAGAAAGGTGATGCTACCCTAAGAAAACTTAGTATTAGGG
>JAFBII010000021.1:1302004-1345525 GCA_020875875.1 Dioscorea alata | reverse complement strand
TGTTTTTAATCAAAACACTAAACCTATCTTTCAAAGCCATAAACTTTTTCTTTTTTTTTTCGTAAATCTTTATCTTTCGGTCAAAACAAGAATCATATGTTTCATTTTCTTAATAACCTCTATCTATATGTATTTAATAAAACCCTAATCTTATGTTTTCTGATAGTAATATATCCTGATTTTTAGTTTTGATTGAAAACCGTGGTCTTTGTTGTCATTTTGAAATGACTCGTATTTTTTAACCAAGATCCAAAACACTTTCTTTTACTTTTGAATACCTACTATTTTTAATCAAAACACTAATACTAAGTTTTCTTATGGTAGCGTCACCTTCTTTAGTCAAAACCTCGATCACATATGTGTTCTTTACTTACCGCCTACTTTATTTGAATCATAACGCTAATCTTAGCTTTTAATCAAAACCTCATGCTTTGTTTTAATTTCGGAATGTCTCATTTTGTTTTTTATCAAAACACTAACCCTATATTTGAAAACCATAATCTTTTCTTTTTCTTTCGTAAAATCTTCTACCTTTCGGTCAAAACAAGAATACTATGTTTCATTTTCTTTATAACTTCTATCTGTATGTATTTAATCAAAACCCTGATCTTATGTTTCCTAAAAGTAATATCTCCTAATTTTAAGTTTTTGAATGAAAACCCTGGTCTTTGTTATCATTTTAAAATCACTTCGTATGTTTGAACAAGGAACCAAAGCCTTTCTTTTCCTTCGGAATACCTAGTATTTTTGAATCAAACCCTAAGTCTAAGTTTTTCTGATAGTAGTGTCACCTCTCTTGATCAAAAACTTGATCATATGTTTTCTTTTCGTAACGCCTACCTATATTTGAATCAAAACTTAATCTTATGCTTTCAATCAAAACCTTAACGCTGTGTTTTATTTTCTTAATGTTTCGCTTTGTTTTTAATCAAAGCACTAACTCTATCTTTCAAAACCATAAACTTTTTCTTTTTCTTTCGTAAACTCTCTTATCTTTCGGTCAAAACAAGAATCATATATTTCATTTTCTTAATAACCTCTATCTATATGTATTTAATAAGACCCTAATCTTATGTTTTCTGATAGTAATATATCCTAATTTTCAGTTTTGATTGAAAACCGTGGCCTTTGTTGTCATTTTGAAATGACTCGTATTTTTTAACCAAGATCCTAAACACTTTCTTTTACTTTTGGAATACCTACTATTTTTTAATCAAAACCCTAATACTAAGTTTTCTTATGGTAGCGTCACCTTTCTTTAGTCAAAACCTCGATCATATGTGTTCTTTACGTAACGCCTACTTTATTTGAATCAAAAGCCTAATCTTAGGCTTTCAATCAAAACCTTAATGCTTTGTTTTATTTTCGGAATGTCTCGTTTTGTTTTTTATCAAAACACTAACCCTATATTTGAAAAAAATAATCTTTTCTTTTTCTTTCGTAAAATCTTCTACCTTTCGGTAAAAACAAGAATACTATGTTTCATTTTCTTAATAACTTCTATCTGTATGTATTTAATCAAAACCCTGATCTTATGTTTCCTAAAAGTAATATCTCCTAATTTTAAGTTTTGAATGAAAACCCTGGTCTTTGTTATCATTTTAAAATCACTCGTATTTTTGAACCAAGGAACCAAAGCCTTTCTTTTCCTTTCGGAATACCTAGTATTTTTGAATCAAAACCCTAATTCTAAGTTTTTTCTGATAGTAGTGTCACCTCTCTTTGATCAAAAACTTGATCATATGTTTTTTTTTCGTAACGCCTACTATATTTGAATCAAAAACTTAATCTTATGCTTTCAATCAAAACCTTAACGCTGTGTTTTATTTTCTTAATGTTTCACTTTGTTTTTAATCAAAGCACTAACCCTATCTTTCAAAACCATAAACTTTTTCTTTTTCTTTCGTAAACTCTCTTATCTTTCGGTCAAAACAAGAATCATATATTTCATTTTCTTAATAACCTCTATCTATATGTATTTAATAAGACCCTAATCTTATGTTTTCTGATAGTAATATATCCTAATTTTCAGTTTTGATTGAAAACCGTGGTCTTTGTTGTCATTTTGAAATGACTCGTATTTTTTAACCAAGATTCTAAACACTTTCTTTTACTTTTGGAATACCTACTATTTTTTTATCAAAACCCTAATACTAAGTTTTCTTACGGTAGCGTCACCTTTCTTTAGTCAAAACCTCGATCATATGTGTTCTTTACGTAACGCCTACTTTATTTGAATCAAAACCCTAATCTTATGCTTTCAATCAAAACCTTAATGCTTTTTTTTATTTTCAGAATGTCTCGTTTCGTTTTTTATCAAAACACTAACCCTATCTTACAAAACCATAATTTTTTCTTTTTCTTTCGTAAAATCTTCTATCTTTCGGTAAAATCAAGATTCCTTTGTTTCATTTTCTTAATAACTTCTGTCTGTATGTATTTAATCAAAACCCTAATCTTATGTTTTCTAAAAGTAATATCTCCTAATTTTAACTTTTGAATGAAAACCCTGGTCTTTGTTATCATTTTAAAATGACTCGTATTTTTGAACCAAGACACCGAAGCCTTTCTTTTCTTTTCGGAATACCTAGTATTTCTGAATCAAAACCCTAATCCTAAGTTTTCTGATTGTAGTGTCACCTTTCATTAATCAGAAACTTGATCATATGTTTTCTTTTCGGAACGCCTACTATATTTGAATCAAAAGCTTAATCTTATGCTTTCAATCAAAACCCCAATGCTGTGTTTTATTTTCTGAATGTTGCATTTTGTTTTTAATCAAAACACTAAACCTTATCTTTCAAAGCCATAAACTTTTTCTTTTTTTTTTCGTAAAATCTTTTATCTTTCGGTCAAAACAAGAATCATATGTTTCATTTTCTTAATAACCTCTATCTATATGTATTTAATAAAACCCTAATCTTATGTTTTCTGATAGTAATATATTCTGATTTTTAGTTTTGATTGAAAACCGTGGTCTTTGTTGTCATTTTGAAATGACTCGTATTTTTTAACCAAGATCCAAAACACTTTCTTTTACTTTTGAAATACCTACTATTTTTTAATTAAAACCCTAATACTAAGTTTTCTTATGGTAGCGTCACCTTTCTTTAGTCAAAACCTCGATCATATGTGTTTTTTACGTAACGCCTACTTTATTTGAATCAAAAGCCTAATCTTATGCTTTCAATCAAAACCTTAATGCTTTGTTTTATTTTCGGAATGTCTTATTTTGTTTTTTATCAAAACACTAACCCTATCTTTCAAAACCATAATCTTTTCTTTTTCTTTCGTAAAATCTTCAATCTTTCGGTCAAATCAAGAATCCTTTGTTTCATTTTCTTAATAACTTCTGTCTGTATGTATTTAATCAAAACCCTAATCTTATGTTTCCTAAAAGTAATATCTCCTAATTTTAAGTTTTGAATGAAAACCATGGTCTTTGTTATTATTTTAAAATGACTCGTATTTTTTAACCAAGACACCAAAGCCTTTCTTTTCCTTTCGGAATACCTAGTATTTCTGAATCAAAACCCTAATCCTAAGTTTTCTGATTGTAGTGTCACCTCTCTTTAATCAGAAACTTGATCATATGTTTTCTTTTCAGAACGCCTACTATATTTGAATTAAAAGCTTAATCTTATGCTTTCAATCAAAACCCCAATGCTGTATTTTATTTTCTGAATGTTGCATTTTGTTTTTAATCAAAACACTAAACCTTATCTTTCAAAGACAAGAACTTTTTCTTTTTCTTTCGTAAAGTCTTTTATTTTTCTGTCAAAACAAGAATCATATGTTTTATTTTCCTAATAACCTCTATCTATATGTATTTAATAAAACCCTAATCTTATGTTTTCTGATAGTAATATATCCTGATTTTTAGTTTTGATTGAAAACCGTGGTCTTTGTTGTCATTTTGAAATGACTCGTATTTTTTAACAAAGATCCCAAACACTTTCTTTTACTTTTGGAATACCTATTATTTTTTAATCAAAACCCTAATACTAAGTTTTCTTATGGTAGCGTCACCTTTCTTTAGTCAAAACCTCGATCATATGTGTTCTTTACGTAACGCCTACTTTATTTGAATCAAAAGCCTAATCTTATGCTTTCAATCAAAACCTTAATGCTTTGTTTTATTTTCGGAATGTCTCATTTTGTTTTTTATCAAAACACTAACCCTATCTTTCAAAACCATAATCTTTTCTTTTTCTTTCGTAAAATCTTCGATCTTTCGGTCAAAACAAGAATCCTATTTTTCATTTTATTAATAACTTCTATCTGTATGTATTTAATCAAAACCCTAATCTTATGTTTCCTAAAAGTAATACCTCCTAATTTTTAGTTTTGAATGGAAACCCTGGTCTTTGTTATCATTTTAAAATGACTCGTATTTTTGAACCAAGACACCAAAGTCTTTCTTTTCTTTTTTCGGAATACCTACTATTTTTGAATCAAAAGCCTAATCCTAATTTTTCTTATTGTAGTGTCACCTTTCTTTAATCAAAAACTTGATCATATGTTTTCTTTTCGTAACGCCAACTATATTTGAATCAAAAGCTTAATCTTATGCTTTCAATCAAAACCCTATTGCTGTGTTTTATTTTATGAATGTTTCGTTTTGTTTTTAATCAAAACACTAACACTATCTTTCAAAACCATAATCTTTTTTTTTTCTTTCGTAAAGTCTTATATCTTTCGGTCAAAACAAGAATCATATGTTTCATTTTCTTAATAACTTCTATCAGTATGTATTTAATCAAAACCCTAATCTTATGTTTCCTAAAAGTAATATCTCCTAATTTTAAGTTTTGAATGAAAACCCTGGTCTTTGTTATCATTTTAAAATGACTCGTATTTTTGAACCAAGACAACGAAGCCTTTCTTTTCCTTTCGAAATACCTAGTATTTTTGAATCAAAACCATAATCCTAAGTTTTTTTCTGATAGTAGTGTCACCTCTCTTTAATCAAAAACTCGATCATATGTTTTCTTGTCGTAACGGCTACTATATTTGAGTCAAAAGCTTAATCTTATGCTTTCAATCAAAACCCTAATGCTGTGTTTTATTTTCTTAATGTTTCGTTTTGTTTTTAATCAAAACACTTACCCTATCTTTCAAAGCCATAAACTTTTTCTTTTTCTTTCGTAAAGTCTCTTATCTTTCGGATTTTTCACAAGCCCCATAAACCTCCCCAAAGTCGTGGTCCACTTGATAAAGATCTTTAATGTGCTCAAAACCAAGGAATTTAACATCAAGAGTGGAGATAAAGGCATATCTGCGCGACAGCGCATCAGCAACCACATTCTCCTTACCTTATTTATATCGAATGACATACGGAAAGGTCTCATTGAACTCAACCCATCGAGCATGTCGCTTTTTCAGCTTATGTTGCCCTTTCAAATGCTTCAAGGATTTATGATCCGTTTGAATTACAAACTCCTTCGGACACAAGTAATGCTGCCAAGTCTCCAATGCTCGAACCAAAGCGTACAACTCCTTATCATAAGTGGGGTAGTTAAGTGCAACCCCGCCTAGCTTCTCGCTGAAGTACACAAGTGGTCTTCCATCTTGCATGAGTACAGCACCAATACCGACACCCGAGGCATCACATTCTATTTCAAAAGTATTAGCAAAGTTAGGTAAAGCAAGTAAGGGAGCATGAGTTAGTTTGTGTTTCATAAGCTGAAATGCTTCCTCTTGTGCTGCCCCCCATTTGAATGCAACGTTCTTCTTGATAACTTCAATAAGGGGTGTCGCAATGGTACTAAAATCTTCACAAATCTCCTATAGAAACTAGCAACTCCATGAAAGCTGCGAACGTGACTCACACTTGATGGGGTCGGCCACTCTTGGATGGCTTTGATCTTTTCTAAATCAACCTCAATACCTGTAGCACTCACAACAAATCCTAGGAAAACAAGTTTATTGGTGCAAAAGGTACATTTCTTGAGGTTAGCATACAATTTCTCTTTCCTAAGGACACCCAAAACCAATTGCTAATGCGAAGCATGATTATGCAAATTCTTACTATAAATCAGAACATCATCAAAATAAACAACAACGAATTTTCCAATGAAAGTTCGTAAAACATGATTCATTAAACGCATGAAAGTACTAGGTGCATTAGTTAAGCCAAATGGCATGAGTAACCATTCATGCAAACCATGTTTACTTTTAAATGCCATTTTCCATTCATCGCCTTCTTTCAATCGGATTTGATTATACCCACTCTTAAGATCAATTTTTGAGAACACACAAGATCCATGCAACTCATCTAACATATCATCTAAACGAGGGATGGGGTGTCGATACTTTACCGTTATGTTGTTGATGGCTCGGCAATCAATACACATCCTCCATGTTCCATCCTTCTTAGGAACTAGAATCACAGGAATTGCGCAAGGACTCATGCTTTCTCTCACGTACTCTTTCTACATCAACTCTTCAACTTGCCTTTGGAGTTTCTTTGTTTCCTCCGCGTTGTTCCTATAGGCTGGTCGGTTTGGAATTGAAGCTCCGAGAACAAAGTCAATTTAGTGTTCTATTCCCCGGATAGGGGGTAAGCCGTGTGGTACCTCAGGAAACACATCCTCGAACTCCTGCAAGAAACAACAACACTAGGCAATGAAGAGTCAAGTTGGTTAGTGTTTAAAAGGGCCTTCTTGTACATAAGTACAATCATCAGCCATTTTGCAAGAAAAGCTCGCTTAACCTCACTTGTTTTTGCATAGAAATTTCTTTTTCCCTCTAATTTTCCCTCTTTGGCTGAATTCATCTCTCTCTTTTCTCTCTCACTAGATTCATCCTTGCTCTCTTGTTTCTCACCACTACTCATCTCTTCACTCACTCTCTTGTGATCACTCAAATTCTTTTGATCTCACATTTTCTTTTGATCACTTAGTTTTTGCATCATCACTTAATCATCATAAACCTGTTTCGGTGTCATTGGAGCTAGAGTGATGGTTCGTTGTTGGAAAGTGAAGGAGTGCTTGTTGGTGAAGCCATCATGTTGCACACGTCTATCAAATTGCCAAGGCCGTCCTAAAAGGAGATGTCCCTCTTACATGGGTACCACATCACACAACACTTCATCCTCATATTTCCCAATCCGAAATGGCACCATAACTTGCTTAGTTACCCGCACTTCACCACTACCATTCAGCTATTACAACTTGTATGGACGGGGGTGCTTGAGTGTTGGGAGCCCTAGCTTCTCAACCATGGAAGAACTAGCAACGTTAGTGCAACTACCACCATCAATAATAACACTATATACCTTATCCTTCACATGACAACGAGTGTAAAAGATGTTCTCCCGTTTCACTTCTTCTTGCTCCACCTTAGCGTGCAAGTTCAAGGCTCTCCAAGCAACTAATTCAAGCATCTCACCATGCTCGGCCCCAAACTCCTCTTCTCCCAAAAGATCATCCTCCAATGGTGGAATGTCATCTAGCTCACCCTAGTCCTCAGAATCTATTGTCCCATTCTCCCGAATCACCATAACCTGCTTGTTTGGGCATTGGCTAGCGATGTGACCTTTTCCTTGACATTTGAAACATTTAATTTCACTAGAACGAGACAAAGTTGTGGGTATCTTACTTTGAGAAGCCGTGGAAGTAGTGGTTGAATTTTGCTCAGTTTTGGCCTTGGGGTTGGAGTTACTTTCATCTTTCCTTGGATAATTCGTCGTCCATGGTGTTGCACTAGGATTTTGTGGGGTGGGTCTCAGACGTGCACTTGTGCTGCCCTTCTTCAGTTGCCTCTCAACCTTCATTGTCATATGCACCAAGTCTTCCAACTCCACATAGTGATGTAGCTCAACTGTGTTGGCAATCTCCCTATTCAACCCATTCAAAAACCTTGCCATTGTTGCCTCCCGATCCTCCTCCACATTGGCCCAAATCATAGCCATCTCCATCTCTTTATAATATTCATCAACACTTTTGTAACCTTGTCAAAGACCTTGAAGCTTAAGGTATAGATCCCGGTAGTAATGAGATGGCACAAAACAACGCCTCATCACCCTCTTCATGTCATCCCAAGTCTCGATAGGCAAATCTCCACTTCGCCTCCTATTGACGCACAATTGATCCCACAACACAATAGCATAATCAGTAAACTCAATAGCGGCAAGTTTTATCTTCTTCATTTCAGAGTAGTTGTGAAAATTGAAAACCAACTCCATCTTCTTCTCCCATTCAAGGTATGCTTCGGGATCACTCTTTCCTTGAAATGCCGGAATCCTCATCTTGATACTACCCAAGTTGTTGTCTACCCGATTTCGAGCGTCTCTATCCCGACCATATCTCCTAGGGCTGCCCGTTGACATCCTATCAAAGTCTTCATCGAAATTTTCCACTTCAAACGCCCCCACGCCTTCAACTCCCCGTTGGGACACCCTATTCCTCCTTGGAAGGTTTGGAACAACCGGTGGTTGACCTCATTGTGCTTCCTCTTCAACTCTATCCAACATCTCATGTATTTACTCAAGTTCCGCCCTCATCATCCTTCTCATTTCCCCAATTATAGCTTGCACTTGCAAATTCAGAATAGTTGGATGGGTACTCTCCTCGCTTGTGTTTCTCTGCGGAATTTGAGACATGATGGAAAAACCTGCAAAGCAATGTTAGATAAAAAAATTAAACTCACCACAAAACTCACGTAGTTCACTCCAAGAAATAATGCACTCAAATTCACTCATGTATCACTCAATTCAGTTTGTCTTTTACCCTCAAATGATCTCACCTCACTGCCTTTTTCCACTAGTTTTCTTCTTTGAGTTCTTTCAAAACTAATAAAAAACCATCATCAAAGGGTTCAAACCGAACCAAACCAAAACGGATCGAAGATTTGTTTTCTTGGAAATGGGCTGAAATTTTGGCAATTCAAGAAATGGGGTGGATTTTGTTTTGGCAACTCAAGAAATTTTGGAAAGTCAAGAATGGCAATTCAAGATTGGTAATTCAAAGCGAAACAAATAAAGAAATTTTGGCAATTCAAGAATGGCAACTAAAGATTGGCAATTCAAATCGAACCAAATCAAGAGATTTTGGCAATTCAAGAATGGCAACCTCAATACCTCTAGAGAAATTTCTTTTTTTTTATTCTTCTTTCCTTTTTCTACTCTTTGTTTGTTTTTTCTTTTTCTTCTTCTTCTTCTTCTTCTTCTTCTTTTTAGTTTTTTTTTTCAGAAACTCAGTTCTTCAATTTCCACAAACTCAAATCTTCACAAACTATTTTGTAATTTCGGAATCAATAAAAGGGAACTCATAAAAGAAAGAAATCCCTCTCTCAAAGAAAGAACAAAATATGAGTGACTTCAATCAATGAAACACTAGATTTAGATGCACTTTTTTTTGTAAGAGAAATGAACAAAAATCAATAGAAGATAGGTCGACAGGATAGACTTAGCTCTGGTACCAACTGATACGAACCTCGCCAATGATTGTGACGAAACCCGAAACAAATCTGGCAAGAAGAAGAAAAGCCAAAGGATTCAAGAATAAGGGATGGAAAACCTCGACCCAATGCTTAGCGAAGCACGAACCTCGGTAAGGGGATGACGCCACAAAAGGAGATGAAAATCCAATTGATAAGTCGGTTTGAACACCACAAGGAAAACCCTTGCTAAGTTCTTAAAAAGTTTCTTCAAGAAAACAAGAAGAAAACCTCACAAATACTCATAGATCAAAGTTGTGTTTTATGGCTGCTACATGGGGCTATATATATAGCCCAAACCCTAGAGAACTTCAAAGAAGTAAAAGTTCAAAACTACCCTTAAAGATAAAAAAAGTAAACAACCAACTAAAGAGCAACTTTTGCCCAAAGGCCCACAAGGCCCAACAAGACTAAGTAATTACAAAAGACTCTAGTTCACATAATAAACTCAAAAAAAAATGACAACCAAATCTTCATCAAGCGTATAAGTGGAATCGGTTTGGATGAGTAGGACCAGCTTTTGTTCACCATCAGTAGTGATCACACTCTCTTCCTGTTGTAGAATTCTCCATGCCAAGTTGCTAAGCTCCTCCTTAAATCTTCTAGCTCGAGCCCTCGTCACTGGTCCTGTTGGGACTTGAATTGGATCCTTAGCCTTGATATCCACATCAATGTTTTCTTTTCTTAATAACTTCTATCTGTATATATTTAATCAAAACCCTAATCTAATAATGTTTTCTAATAGTAACATCTCCTAATTTTCAGTTTTAAATGAAAACCCTAGTCTTTGTTATCATTTTAAAATAACTCGTATTTTTGAACCAAGACCTCAAAGCATTTCTTTTCCTTTCCAAATACCTACTATTTTTTAATAAAAACCCTAATCCTAAGTTTTCTTGTGGTAGTGTCGCTTTTCTTTATTCAAAACCTTGATCATATGTTTTCTTTTCGTAATGCCAACTATACTTGATACAAAAGCCTAATCTTCTGCTTTCAATCAAAACCCTAATGCTTTGTTTTATTTTTGGAATATCTCATTTTGTATTTTATCAAAAAACTAACACCATTTTTCCAAACCAAAATCTTTTCTTTTTTTTCTTTCGTAAAGTCTCGTATCTTTCCTTCAAAACAAGAATCCTATGTTTTCTATCCTTAATAACTTCTAGCTGTATATACTTAATCAAAACCCTAATCTTATATTTCTTATAGTAATATCTCCTAATTTTGAGTTTTGAATAAAAACCTAGTGTGTGTTGAAATTTTAAAATGACTCATATTTTTGAAACAATACCACAAACCCCTTCTTTTCCTTTCGGAATACCTACTATTTTTGAATCAAAACCCTAATACTAAGTTTTCTAATTGTAGTGCCACCTTTCTTTAATCAAAACCTTGATCATATGTTTTCTTTTTGTAACGCCTACTATATTTGAATCAACTGCCTAATCTTATGCTTTAAATCAAAACCCTAATGCTTTGTTTTGTTTTCGGAATGTCTCGTTTTGTTTTTAATCAAAACACTAACCCTACCTTTTAAAACTATAATCTTTTCCTTTTCTTTAGTAATGTCTTGTATCTTTCTGTCAAAACAAAAATCCTATGTTTCCTTTTATTAATAACTTCTATGTGTATGTATTTAATCAAAACCCTAATCTTATGTTTTCTTATAGTAATTTCTCCTAATTCTCATTTTGAATTAAAACAGTCGTCTTTGTTGTCATTTTAAAATAACTCGTATTTTTGAACCAAGACACCAAACCCTTTCTTTTCCTTTCGGAATACCTATTATTTTTGAATCAAAACACTAATCCTTAGTTTTCTTATGGCAGTATCACCTTTCTATAATCAAAACCTTGATCTTATGTTTTCTTTTCGTAATGCTGACTATAATTAAATCAAAAGCCTAATCTTCTGCTTTCAATCAAAACCCTAATGCTTTGTTTTATTTTCGGAATTTCCACTAATTTTGAGTTATAAATGTAAACAGTAGTCTTTGTTGTCATTTTAAAATGACTCGTATTTTTGAACCAAGACCCCAAACATCTATCTGTATGTATTTAATCAAAATCCTAATCTTATATTTACTTATTGTAATTTCTCCTAATTTTTAGTTTTAAATGTAAACAGTAGTCTTTGTTGTCATTTTAAAATGACTCGTATTTTTGAACCAAGACACCAAACCCTTTTTTTTTCCTTTCGGAATACCTATTATTTTTTAATCAAAACACTAATCCTAAGTTTTCTTATGGTAGTGTCACATTTTTTTAATCAAAACCTTGATCATATGTTTTCTTATCGTAAAGCCGACTATACTTCAATCAAGAGACTAATCTTCTTCTTTCAATCAAAACCCTAATGCTTTGTTTTATTTTCGGAATGTCTCATTTTATTTTTTATCAAAACACTAACCCCATCTTTCCAAACCATAATCTTTTCTTTTTTTTTCTTTCGTAAAGTCTCGTATCTTTCCTTCAAAATAAGAATCCTATGTTTTCTTTCCTTAATAACTTCTATCTGTATATACTAAATCAAAACCCTAATCTTATGTTTTCTTATAGTAATTTCTCATAATTTTGAGTTTTGAATAAAAACCTAGTATTTGTTGTAATTTTAGAATGACTCATATTTTTAAAACAAGACCTCAAAACCCTTTTTTTAATCAAAACCCTAATCCTAATTTTTCTTATTGTAGTGCCACCTTTCTTTAATCAAAACCTTGATCATATTTTTTTCTTTTCGTAACGCTTAATATATTTGAATCAAAAGCCTAATCTTATACTTTAAATCGAAACCCTAATGCTTTGTTTTATTTTCGGAATGTCTCATTTTGTTTTTAATCAAAACACTAACCCTACCTTTCAAAACCATAATCTTTTACTTTTCTTTCGTAAAGTCTACCATCTTTCGGTTAAAATAAGAATCTTATGTTTCCTTTTCTTAATAACTTCTATCTGTATGTATTTAATCAGAACCCTAATCTAATATTTTTTTAATAGTAACATCTCCTAATTTTCAGTTTTAAATGAAAACCCTAATCTATGTTATCATTTTAAAATGACTCGTATTTTTGAACCAAGACCCTAAAGCCTTTCTTATTGTAGTGTCACCTTTCTTTAATCAAAACCGCAATCCTAAGTTTTCTTATTGTAGTGTCACCTTTCTTTAATCAAAACCTTGATCATATGTTTTCTTTTCGTAACGCCTATTATTTTTGAATCAAAAGCCTAATCTTATGCTTTCAATCAAAACCTTAATCCTTTGTTTTATTTTCGGAATGTCTCATTTTGTTTTTAATCAAAACACTAACCTTATCTTTCCAAACCATAATCTTTTCCTTTTCTTTCGTAAAGTCTCCTATCTTTCGATCAAAACAAGAATCCTATGTTTTCTTTCCTTAAAAACTTCTATCTGTATGTATTTAATCAAAACCCAAATCTTATGTTTTCTTACAGTACTATCTCCTAATTTTGAGTTTTGAATGAAAACCCTAGTCTTCTTTGAAATTTTAAAATGACTCATATTTTTGAACCAATACCCCAAACCCCTTCTTTTCCTTTCAGAATACCTACTATTTTATAATCAAAACACTAATCCTATGTTTTCTTCTGATAGTGTCACCTTTTTTTAATACAAACCTTGATCATATGTTTTCTTTTCGTAACGCCGACTATACTTGAATTAAAAGCCTAATATTCTACTTTCAATCAAAACCCTAATGCTTTGTTTTATTTTAGGAATATCTCGTTTTGTTTTGAATCAAAACACTAACCCTATCTTTCCAAACCATAATCTTTTCTTTTTTTTTCTTTCGTTAAGTCTCGTATCTTTCCTTCAAAACAAGAATCCTATGTTTTCTTTCCTTAATAACTTCTATCTGTATGTATTTAATCAAAACTCAAATCTTATGTTTTCTTATAGTACTATCTCCTAATTTTGAGTTTCGAATGAAAACCCTAGTCTTTTTTGAAATTTTAATATAACTCATATTTTTGAACCAATACCCCAAACCCCTTCTTTTCCTTTCGCAATACCTACTATTTTTTAATCAAAACACTAATCCTATGTTTTCTTCTGATAGTGTCACCTTTCTTTAATCAAAACCTTGATCATATGTTTTATTTTCGTAACGCCGACTATACTTAAATCAAAAGCCTAATCTTCTACTTTCAATCAAAACCCTAATGCTTTGCTTTATTGTCAGAATATCTCGTTTTGTTTTTTATCAAAACACTAAACCTATCTTTCCAAACCATAATCTTTTCTTTTTTTTTCTTTTGTTAAGTCTCGTATCTTTCCTTCAAAACAAGAATCCTATGTTTTCTTTCCTTAATAACTTCTATCTGTATGTATTTTAATCAAAACTCAAATCTTATGTTTTCTTATAGTAATATCTCCCAATTTTGAGTTTCGAATGAAAACCCTAGTCTTTTTTGAAATTTTAATATAACTCATATTTTTGAACCAATACCCCAAACCCCTTCTTTTCCTTTCGGAATACCTACTATTTTTTAATCAAAACACTAATCCTATGTTTTCTTCTGATAGTGTCACCTTTCTTTAATCAAAACCTTGATCATATGTTTTCTTTTCGTAACGCCGACTATACTTAAATCAAAAGCCTAATCTTCTACTTTCAATCAAAACCCTAATGCTTTGTTTTATTGTCGGAATATCTCGTTTTGTTTTTTATAAAAATACTAAACCTATCTTTCAAAACCATAATCTTTTTCTTTTTTTTTTTTCGTAAAATCTCCTATCTTTTGGTCAAAATAAGAATCCTATGTTTTTTTTTCTTAATAACTTCTATCTGTATGTATTTAATGAAAACCCTAATGTTATGTTTTCTTATAGTAATTTCTCCTAATTTTCAGTTTTGAATGAAAACCGTAGTCTTTGTTGTCATTTTAAAATGACTCGTATTTTTGAACCAAGAAACCCAAACCCTTTCTTTTCCTTTCGGAATAACTACTATTTTTGAATCAAAACCCTAATCCTATGTTTTCTTATGGTAGTATCACCTTTCTTTAATCAAAACTTTGATCATATGTTTTATTTTCGTAACGCCTGATACGAACCTATCCAACGGTTGTGACGAAACCCGAAACAAATTTGGCACGAAGAAGAAAAGCCAAAGGATTCAAGAAGAAAGGATGGAAAACCTCGACCCAATGCTTAGCGAAGCACGAACCTCGGTAAGGGGATGACGCCACAAAAGGAGATGAAAATCCAATTGATAAGTCGGTTTGAACGCCACAAGGAAAACACTTGATAAGTTCTTAAAAAGTCTCTTCAAGAAAACAAGAAGAAAACCTTACAAATACTCATAGATCAAAGTTGTGTTTTATGGCTACTACAAAGGCTATATATATAGCCCAAAACCCTTGAGAACTTGTAAGAAGTAAAAGTTCAAAACTACCCTTAAAGATAATAAAAAAGGAAACAAAAAACTAAAGAGAAACTTCGGCCCAAAGGCCCACAAAACCCAGCAAGACTAGACAATTACAAAAGACTCTAGTTCACATATTAAACTCAAAAACAAATGACAACCAAATCTTCATTAATCTTATGGAAACCAAATCTTCATCAAGTGTCGAAGTGGAATCGGCTTGGATGAGTAGGAATAGCTTTTGTTCACCATCAGTAGTGATCACGCTTTCTTCCTGTTGTAGAATTCTCCATGCCAAGTTGCTAAGCTCCTCTTAAAATCTTCTAGCTCGAGCCCTCGTCACTGGTCTTGTTGGGACTTAAATTGGATCCTTAGCCTTGATGTCCACATCAATCCCCACCCCCCCCCCCCTCTTGAGAAAGATTTGTCCTCAAATCGCCACCTACATCAAAAGGACTTAAGTCAGTCACATTGAAAGTGGCACTAACATTGTACTCACCCGGTAAATCAAGGCGGTAGGCATTGTTGTTGATCCGCTCGAGCACTTGAAAAGGACCATCTTGCATGAGTACAACACCAATATCTACACCAGAGGCATCACATTCTATTTCAAAAGTATTAGCAAAGTTAGGTAAAGCAAGTAAGATAGCATGAGTTAGTTTATGTTTCATAAGCTGAAATGCTTCCTCTTGTGCTCCCCCCCATTTGAATGCAATGTTCTTCTTGATAACTTCAGTAAGGGGTGCCACAATGGTACCAAAATCTTTCACGAATCTCCTATTGAAGCTAGCAAGTCCATGAAAACTGCGAACGTGACTCACACTTGGTGGGGTCGGCCACTCTTGGATGGCTTTGATCTTTTCTTCATCAACCTCAATACTTGTAGCACTCACAACAAATCCTAGGAAAACAAGTTTATTGGTGAAAGAGGTACATTTCTTGAGGTTGGCATACAGTTTCTCTTTCCTAAGGACACCCAAAATCAAATGCAAATGAGAAGCATGATCATGCAAATTCTTACTATAAATCAGAATATGATCAAAATCCTAATCATATGTTTCCTAATAGTAATATCTCCTAATTTTCAGTTTTGAATGAAAACCCTATTCTTTGTTGTCATTTTAAAATGACTAGTATTTTTTAACCAAGAACCCAAACCCTTTCATTTCCTTTCATAATACCTACTATTTTTGAATAAAAACCCTAATCTTAAGTTTTCTTATGGTAGTGTCACCTTTGTTTAATCAAAACCTTGAACATATGTTTTATTATCGTAAAGCCTACTATACTTGAATCAAAAGCCTAATTTAATGCTTTCAATCAAAACCCTAAGGCTTTGTTTTATTTTCGGAATGTCTCGTTTTGTTTTTAATCAAAACACTAACCCTATCTTTTAAAACCATAATCTTTTCATTTTTTTCGTAAAGTCCCCTATCTTTTGGTTAAAACAAGAATCCTATGTTTCCTTTTCTTAATAACTTCTATCTGTATGTATTTAATGAAAACCCTAATCATATGTTTTCTAATAGTAATATCTCCTAATTTTCAGTTTTGAATGAAAACCCTATTCTTTGTTGTCATTTTAAAATGACTAGTATTTTTTAACCAAGACATCAAACCCTTTTTTTCCCTTTAGTAACACCTACTATTTTTTTTAATAAAAACCCTAATCCTAAGTTTTCTTATGGTAGTGTCACTTTTGTTTAATCAAAACCTTGAACATATGTCTTATTTTCGCAACGCCTACTATACTTGAATCAAAAGCCTAATCCTATGCTTTCAATCAAAACCCTAATGCTTTGTTTTATTTTCTGAATGTGTCATTTTGTTTTTAATCAAAACACTAACCCTATCTTTCAAAACAATAATCTTTTCTTTTTCTTTCATAAAATCTCCTATCTTTCAGTCAAAAAAAGAATCCTACGTTTCTTTTTCTTAATAAATTTTTTATATATGTATTTAATTAAAACCCCAATCTTATGTCTTCTAATAATAATATCTCCTAATTTCAGTTTTGAATGAAAACCCTATTTTTTGTTATCATTTTAAAATGACTAGTATTTTTTAAGCAAGACACCAAACCCTTTCTTTTCCTTTCGTAATACCTACTATTTTTTAATAAAAACCCTAATCCTAAGTTTTCCTATGGTAGTGTCACCTTTCTTTAATCAAAACCTTGATCATATGTTTTATTTTCGCAACGACTACTATACTTGAATCAAAAGCCTAATCTTATGCTTTCTGTCAAAACCTTAATCATTTGCTTTATTCTCGGAATGTTTTGTTTTAATCAAAACACTAACCCTATTTTTCCAAACCATAATCTTTTTTTTTTTTTTTTTAAAGTCTCCTATCTTTCGGTCAAAACAAAAATCCTATGTTTTCTTTCCTTAATAACTTCTATCTGTATGTATTTGATCAAGACCCTAATCTTATGGTTTCTTATAGTAATATCTCCTAATTTTTGTGATGTGGACATCAAAGCTAAGGATCCAATTCAAGTCCCAACAGGACCAGTGATGAGCGCTCGAGCGAGAAGATTTAAAGAGGAGCTTAGTAACTTGGCATGGAGATCTCTACAACAGGAAGAAGGTGTGATCACTACTGATGGTGAACAAAAGCTAGTCCTACTCATCCAAGCCGATTCCACTTAGACACTTGATGAAGATTTGGTTTCCATAAGATTGATGAAGATTTGGTTGTCATTTGTTTTTGAGTTTAATATGTGAAATAGAGTCTTTTGTAATTGTCTAGTCTTGTTGGGTTTTGTGGGCCTTTGGGCCGAAGTTACTCTTTAGTTTGTTGTTTTTTTATTTTGTCTAGTCTTGTTGTTTCGTATCATTTTGGTTTTAAATGAAAACACTAGTCTTCATTGTTATTTTTAAATTACTCGTATTTTTGAACAAAGACCAAAAACCCTTTTTTTTCCTTTCAAAATACCTACTATTTTTTAATCAAAACCATAATCCTAAGTTTTCTTATGGTAGTGTCACCTTTCTTGAATCAAAACCTTGATCATAAGTTTTTCTTTTCATAACACCTACTATACTTGAATCAAAAGCCTAATCTTATGCTTTCAATCAAAACCTTAATGCTTTGTTTTATTTTCGGAATGTCTCATTTTACTTTTAATCAAAACACTAACCCTATCTTTCAAAACCATGATCTTTTCTTTTTCTTTCGTAAAGTCTCCTATATTTCGGTCAAAACAAGAATCGTATGTTTCCTATTCTTAATAACTTCTCTATGTATGTATTTAATCAAAACCCTAATCTTATGTTTTCTTATAGTAATATCTCCTAATTTTCAGTTTCGAATGAAAACCCTACTCTTTGTTGTCATTTAAATATAATTTGTATTTTTGAACCAAGACCCCAAACCCTTTCTTTTCATTTCGGAATACCTACTATTTTTGAATCAAAACCCTAATACTAATTTTTCTTATGGTAGTGTCATATTTCTTTAATCAAAACCTTGATCATATGTTTTCTTTTCGTAACGCCTATTACACTTGAATCAAAAGCCTAATCTTATTATGCTTTCAATCAAAACCCTAATGCTTTGTTAAGTTTTCGGAATGTTTCGTTTTGTTTTTAATCCAAACACTAACCCTACCTTACAAAACCATGATATTTTCTTTTCTTTTGTAAAATCTCCTATCTTTCAGCCCAAACAAGAATCCTATGTTTCTTTTCTTAATAACTTCTATCTATATGTTTTTAATCAAAACCCTAATATTATATTTTGTTATAGTAATATCTCCTAATTTTTCAGTTTTGAATGAAAATTCTTGTCTTTGTTGCCATTTTAAAATGACTTGTATTTTTTAACCAAGAACCCCAAACACTTTCTTTTCCTTTCGGAATCCCTACTATTTTTGAATCAAAACCCTAATCCTAAGTTTTCTTATGTAGTACCACCTTTCTTTAATCAAAACCTTGATCATTTGTTTTCTTTTCATAACGCCCTCCATGCATGAATCAAAAGCCGAGTCTTATGCTTCCAATCAAAACCCTAATGCTTTGTTTTATTTTCAGAATGTCTCGTTTTGTTTTTAATCAAAACACTAACCGTATCTTTCAAAACTATAATCTTTCCTTTTTCTTTAATAAAATCTCCTATCTTTCGGTCAAAACAAGAATCCTATGTTTCCTTTTCTTAATAACTTCTATATATATGTATTTAATCAAAACCCTAATATTATGTTTTCTTATCGTAACATCTCCTAATTTTCAGTTTTGATTGAAAATCCTATTCTTTGTTGTCATTTTAAAATGACTGGTATTTTTTAACCAAAACTCCAAACCCTTTCTTTTACTTTCAGAATACCTACTAGTTTTGAATCAAAACCCTATCCTATGTTTTCTTATGGTAGTGTCACTTTGCATTAATAAAAACCTTGATCATATGTTTTTCTTTTCGTAACACCTACTATGCTTGAATCAAAAGCCTAATCTTATACTTTCAATCAAAACCCTAATGCTTTGTTTTATTTTTGGAATGTCTCATTTTTGTTTTTGATCAAAACACTAACAATAACCCTATCTTTCAAAACCATAATCTTTTCTTTTTCTTTCGTAAAGTCTCCTATCTTTCGGTCCAAAGAAGAATCCTATGTTTCCTTTTCTTAATAACTTCTATCTATGTGTATTTAATCAAAACCCTAATATTATGTTTCTTATAGTTAATCTTCTAGTTTTCTGTTTTGAATTAAAACAGTAGTATTTGTTGTCGTTTTAAAATGACTCATATTTTTTAACCAAGTCCCCAAATCCTTTCTTTTCCTTTCGAAAAACCTACTATTTTTGAATCAAAACCTTAATCCTAAATTTTCTTATGGTAGTGTCACCTTTCTTTAATCAAAACCTAGATCGTATGTTTTCTTTTCGTAATGGCTACTAAACTTGAATCAAAAGTCTAATCTTATGCTTTTCATCAAGACTCTAATATGCTTTGTTTTATTTTCAAAATGTCTCATTTTGTTTTTAATCAAAACACTAACCTATCTTTCAAATCCATAATCTTTTCTTTTTCTTTCTCTTTCGTAAACTCTCCTATCTTTCGTTGAAAACAAGAATTTTATGTTTCACTTTCTTAATAACTTCTATTTGTATGTGATAAGTGCTCGTGTTATAGTAATGCGAAGTGTTATTATCTTGCAATGAGCATTAATTTAATCAGATTTTATCACTAAAAAGTGTGCAATTGTTTACTTTTGTGCATTGTAGGGTTGTGAAGATAAAATGAAGGAAAGGAACGAAGTTAGGTCGTGTTTGGCATTGTTGGGAAGATTTTCGGACCAAGCAAGGAGCAAGGCGTGAACACAGACTTGTGAGTGTGTGCCAACCTCCTTTGGAGGGGCACAAAGGCAGTCACATTCACAATAAGTCTAACTCATGCCAACAATGAGAACTTCACCAATTAGGCGATTCGAAGCAATTAGCACGATCTACCGTTGATTGTGTGCCCAATTCAACGACCTCGATGAAAAACGACGAATCCGGGAGCGTTTTGGCACAAGTACTGTAGCAGCACCGCAGCAAAAACGGCAGAAAACACTGTAGCAAGGTACTGTTCACAGTCGGCCGAAAATCAGAATTCTAGAAACTTCACACGGGCGTGTGGAAATTCCACACGGCCGTGTGAAATCCCGTTTTCAGCAAATTTAAAGCCGCGACTCCACATTATAAAAGTCCGATTTGGAGACTTTTTGAGACATCTTTTGACCTATTCTTCTCCCCAACTTCTGGGAGTGCGGCTAGGGTTTTGGAGAGGACTTCGTGGAGGTTTAGAGCGCGTCATCGGCATCGTCACCGACGTCTGGCGGCCGCACAAGACCACGGCCACAGAATACGCAAGGGGGTTTTCATCTATGTCTTTACTTTGTGTTTTATTTCATACATTGATGAACATGTATAGCTCCATGAGGAGCTAAACCCCTTGTGGGTATTCGGACTTGTAAATTCTAGGGTTATCATGTTTCTTTGACATTGTTATTATGCTTTTCCATTATTGATGAATAAGAATTGAGTTTCAATCTTGATTTTATTTTGCTATTGTTTTCCCTTAGATGTGACACTAGGGTTGAGAGCAATCTAGGTTTTCCTTTGGAGGGGTGACAACTCCTATAGGATTAGACTATTCAAGATTGAAGAGGGTTGAGAGAGAGAGTTGTGAGGTAGCGATGTACCCCTTTCCCTTCCAGTGTGATTTCTCCCTACCTCCGTTTCCTTGATTCATTAGCGGTCAAGATAGAGTGAAGTCCTAGGTAGATAAACTCCCCTGGGGCTTAGTTACACGAGTAACAGAGTGAAGGGTTGAAGTGAATCCTATACACTGGGCTTAATCTAGACTAGGGTTCTTCCTCCTGGACCAAAGGGTTAGAACTACACATAGGGACAAGTTTAATCACTAGGAATCCCTAGAACTTAATGCGATCCCACGTAGTGTGAGGTTTAGGTAGATGTACTCCCCTGGGACTTAATCGTGCGAGCGATAGAGTGAAGGGTTGTTGTGAATCCTAATACAGGGGCATAATGTTGGGGTTAGTCACGGTTGACCTTAGGTTTGGGACCGTGAGTCTAAGGATTTCCTCGACTCAATTAGCATCAATAGGAAGGTATAATAGCATAGTCTAGCACTAGAAGCATAGATCCTAGAGGTAACTTGTCCGGATACCCCACTTCATTCATTGTTAAATCCTCCTTAATCACTTTTTCTTGCACTCTCTATTCTTTCATCTCTCTCTATTTAATTTCCTATCTTTTAGTATAGTTGTTCTCACAATTCACACACAAATCGATTATTACTTTTCCGCACTTCGCATAGTTTTAATAGTGAAATCTCATACTCTAACTCCCTATTCCCTGTGGATTCGACTACCCTCTCACCGGGGTAACTTTTATTACTTCGACAAACCCGTGCACTTGCGGGATACACGCAAGGGGTCCTGTCAGTATGCATTTAATCAAGACCCTAATCTTATATTTTCTTATAGTAATTTCCTAATTTTTGGTTTTGAATGAAAACACTAGTCTTTGTTGTTATTTTTGAACAAAGACCCCAAACCCTTTCTTTTCCTTTCAGAATACCTAGTATTTTTGAATCATAACCGTAATCCTAAGTTTTGTTATGGTAGTGTCACCTTTCTTTAATCAAAACCTTGATCATATGTTTTATTTTTGTGACGCTAACTATACTTGAATCAAAAGCCTAATCTTATGTTTTCTATCAAAACACTAATCCTTTGTTTTATTTTCGGAATGTCTTATTTTGTTTTTAATAAAAAAACTAACACTGTCTTTCGAAACCATAATTTTTTCCTTTTGTTTCGTAGAGTTTCCTATCTTTCAGTCAAAACAAGAATCCTATGTTTTCTCTCCATAATAACTTCTATCTGTATGTATTTAATCAAAACCCTAATCTTATGTTTTCTTATAGTAATATCTCCTAATTTTTGTTTTTGAATGAAAACACTAGTCTTTGTTGTTATTTTAAAATTACTTGTATTTTAACAAAGACGCCAAACCCTATTTTTCCTTTCAGAATACCTTCTATTTTTGAATCAAAACCCTAATCCTAAGTTTTTTTATGGTAGTGTCACCTTTCTTTAATCAAAACCTTGATCATATCTTTTCTTTTCGCAACGCCCACTATACTTGAATCAAAAGCCTAATCTTATGCTTTCAATCAAAACCCTAATGTTTTGTTTTATTTACAGAATGTCTCATTTTGTTTTATAAACCATAATCTTTTCTTTTTTTTTCGTAAAGTCTCCTATCTTTCGGTCCAAACAAAAATCCTATGTTTCCCTTTTTTAATAACTTCTATTTGTATGTATTTAATCAACACCCTAATCTTATGTTTTCTAATAGTAATAACTCATAATTTTCAGTTTTGAATGAAAGTATTTGTTATCGTTTTAAAATGACTCGTATTTTTGAACCAAGACCCCAAAGCCTTTCTTTTCCCTTCGTAATACCTATTATTTTTTAATCAAAACCTTAATCCTAAGTTTTCTTATTTTAGTGTCACATTTCTTTAATCAAAACCTTGATCATATGTTTTTTTTTTCTTAACGCCTACTATACATGAATCAAAAGCCTAATCTTATGCTTTCTATCAAAACCCTAATGCTTTGTTTTATTTTCAGAATGTCTCGTTTTGTTTTTAAACAAAACACTAACCATATCTTTCCAAACCATCATCTTTTCTTTTTCTTCGTAAAGTCTCCTATCTTTAGGTCAAAACAATAAATCCCATGTTTTCTTTCCTTAATAACTACTATCTGTATGTATTGAATCAAAACACTAATCTTATGTTTTTCTTATAGTTATATCTCCTAATTTTCAGTTTTCAGTAAAAACCCTAGTCTTTGTTGTTATTTTAAATTGACTAGTATTTTTGAACCAAGAACCCAAACCCTTTTTTTCCCTTTTGGAATACCTACTATTTTTTAATCAAATTCCTAGTCCTAATTTTTCTTATGGTAGTGTCATCTTTCTTTAATCAAAACCTTGATCATATGTTTTATTTTCGTAACGCCTAATATACAAGAATCAAAAGCCTAATCTTATGCTTTCCATCAAAACACTAACCCTATCTTTTAAAACCATAATCTTTTCTTTTTTTCCATAAAGTCTCCTATTTTTTTGTCAAAACAAGAATCCTATGTTTCCTTTTCTTAATAACTTCTATATGTATCAAAACCCTAATGTTATGTTTTCTAATAGTAATATCTCCTAAGTTTCAGTTTTGAATGAAAACCCTATTCTTTGTTGTCATTTTAAAATAACTAATATTTTTGAACCAAGACCCCAAACCCTTTCTTTTCCTTTCGGAATACCTACTATTTTTGAAAATCAAAACACTAATCCTATGTTTTCTTATGGTACTATCACCTTTCTTTAATCAAAACTTTGATCATATGTTTTATTTTCTTAACGCCTGATACGAACCTCGCCAACGATTGTGACGAAACCCGAAACAAATTTGGCACGAAGAAGAAAAGCCAAAGGATTCAAGAAGAAGGGATGGAAAACCTCGACCCAATGCTTAGCGAAGCACGAACCTCGGTAAGGGAATGACGCCACAAAAGGAGATGAAAATCCAATTGATAAGTCGGTTTGAACGCCACAAGGAAAACCCTTGATAAGTTCTTAAAAAGTCTCTTCAAGAAAACAAGAAGAAAACCTCACAAATACTCATAGACCAAAGTTGTGTTTTATGGCTACTACAAAGGCTATATATATAGCCCAAAACCCTAGAGAACTTCTAAGAAGTAAAAGTTCAAAACTACCCTTAAAGATAATAAAAAAGGAAACAAAAAACTAAATAGCAACTTCAGCCCAAAGTCCCACAAAACCCAGCAAGACTAGACAATTACAAAAGACTCTAGTTCACATATTAAACTCAAAAACAAATGACAACCAAATCTTCATCAATCTTATCGAAACCAAATCACCATCAAGTGTCTAAGTAGAATCGGCTTGGATGAGTTGGACCAGCTTTTGTTCACCATCAGTAGTGATCACGGTTTCTTCCTGTTGTAGAATTCTCCATGCCAAGTTGCTAAGCTCCTCTTAAAATCTTCTAGCTCGAGCCCTCATCACTGGTCTTGTTGGGACTTAAATTGGATCCTTAGCCTTGATGTCCACATCATTCACCCCCCCACCCTCTTGAGAAGGATTTGTCCTCAAATCGCCACCTACATCAAAAGGACTTAAGTCAGTCACATTGAAAGTGGCACTAACATTGTACTCACCCGGTAAATCAAGGCGGTAGGCATTGTCGTTGATCCGCTCAAGCACTTGAAAAGGACCATCTTGCCTGAGTACAACACCAATACCTACACCAGAGGCATCACATTCTATTTCAAAAGTATTAGCAAAGTTAGGTAAAGCAAGTAAGATAGCATGAGTTAGTTTATGTTTCATAAGCTGAAATGCTTCCTCTTGTGCTGCCCCCCATTTGAATGCAATGTTCTTCTTGATAACTTCAGTAAGGGGTGCCGCAATGGTACAAAAATCTTTCACGAATCTCCTATAGAAGCTAGCAAGTCCATGAAAGCTGCGAACGTGACTCACACTTGATGGAGTCGGACACACTTGGATGGCTTTGATCTTTTCTTCATCAACCTCAATACCTGTAGCACTCACAACAAATCCTAGGAAAACAAGTTTACTGGTGAAAAAGGTACATTTCTTGAGGTTAGCATACAGTTTCTCTTTCCTAAGGACACCCAAAACTAAATGCAAATGAGAAGCATGATCATGCAAATTCTTACTATAAATCAGAATATCATCAAAATCTTAATCATATGTTTTCTAATAGTAATATCTCCTAATTTTCAGTTTTGAATGAAAACCTTATTCTTTGTTGTCATTTTAAAATGACTAGTATTTTTTAACCAAGAATCCAAACCGTTTCATTTCCTTTCATAATACCTACTATTTTTGAATAAAAACCCTAATCCTAAGTTTTCTTATGGTAGTGTCACCTTTGCTTTATCAAAACCTTGAACATATGTTTTATTATCGTAAAGCCTACTATACTTGAATCAAAAGCCTAATCTAATGCTTTCAATCAAAATCCTAAGGCTTTGTTTTATTTTCGGAATGTCTCATTTTGTTTTTAATCAAAACACTAACCCTATCTTTTAAAACCATAATCTTTTCATTTTTTTCGTAAAGTCCCCTATCTTTTGGTTAAAACAAGAATCCAATGTTTCCTTTTCTTAATAACTTCTATCTGTATGTATTTAATGAAAACCCTAATCATATGTTTTCTAATAGTAATATCTCCTAATTTTCAGTTTTGAATGAAAACCCTATTCTTTGTTGTCATTTTAAAATGGCTAGTATTTTTTAACCAAGACATCAAACCCTTTCTTTTCCTTTCGTAACACCTACTATTTTTTAATAAAAACCCTAATCCTAAGTTTTCTTATGGTAGTGTCACTTTTGTTTAATCAAAACCTTGAACGTATGTTTTATTTTCGCAACGCCTACTATACTTGAATCAAAAGCCTAATCTTATGCTTTCAATCAAAACCCTAATGCTTTGTTTTATTTTCGGAATGTGTCATTTTGTTTTTAATCAAAACACTAACCCTATCTTTCGAAACAATAATCTTTTCTTTTTCGTTCGTAAAATCTCCTATCTTTTGATCAAAACAAGAATCCTATGTTTCCTTTTCTTAATAAATTTTTTATATATGTATTTAATTAAAACCCCAATCTTATCTCTTCTAATAATAATATCTCCTAATTTCAGTTTTGAATGAAAACCCTATTCTTTGTTATCATTTTAAAATGACTAGTATTTTTTAAGCAAGACACCAAACCCTTTCTTTTCCTTTCGTAATACCTACTATTTTTTTAAAAAAACCTAATCCTAAGTTTTCTTATGGTAGTATCACCTTTCTTTAGTCAAAACATTGATCAAATGTTTTTCATTTCGTAACACCTACTATACTTGAATCAAAAACCTAATCTTATGCTTTCAATCAAAACCCTAATGCTTTGTTTTATTTTCGGAATGTCTAATTTTGTTTTTAATCAAAACACGAACTCTATCTTTCAAAACCATGATCTTTTTTTTTTCTTTCGCAAAGTCTCCTATATTTCTAGCAAAACAAGAATCGAATGTCTCCTTTTCTTAATAATTTCTCTATGTATGTATTTAATCAAACCCAAATCTTACGTTTTCTAATAGTAATATTTCCTAATCATATGTTTTCCAATAGTAATATTTCCTAATTTTCAGTTTCGAATGAAAACCAAAGTCTTTGTGGTCATTTCAATATAACTTGAATTTTTTAATCAAGACCTAAACCCTTTCTTTTCCTTTCGGAATACCTACTATTTTTTTAATCAAAACCTTAATCCTAGGTTTTCTTGTGGTAGTGTCACCTTTCTTTAATGAAAAGCTTGATCATATGTTTTCTTTTCGTAATGCATACTATACTTGAATCAAAAGCCTGATCTTATGCTTTCAATCAAAACCCTAATGATTTGTTTTATTTTCATAATGTCTCGTTTTGTTTTTAATCCAAACTCTAACCCTACCTTACAAAACCCCGATCTTTTCTTTTCTTTCGTAAAATCTCCTATCTTTCAATCCAAACCAGAATCCTATGTTTCCTTTTCTTAGTAACTTCTATATATATGTATTTAATCAAAACCCTAATCTTATGTTTTCTTATCGTAATGTCTCCTAATTTTCAGTTTACAATGTAAACCCTATTCTTTGTTGTCATTTTAAAATGACTAGTATTTTTTAATAAAAACTCCAAACCCTTTCTTTTCCTTTCGGAATACCAACTATTTTTGAATCAAAAGCCTAATCCTAAGTTTTCTTATGGTAGTGCCACCTTTCTTTAATCAAAACCTTGATCATATGTTTTTATTTTCGTAACACCTACTATACTTGAATCAAAAGACTAATCTTATGCTTTCAATCAAAACCCTAATGCTTTATTTCATTTTTGGAATGTCTCATTTTTTTTTAATCAAAACACTAACCATATCTTTCAAAACCATGATCTTTTCTTTTTCTTTGGTAAAGTCTCCTATCTTTTGGTCAAAACAAGAATCCTATGTTTTCTTTCCTTAATAACTTTCATCTGTATGTATTTAATCAAAACCGTAATCTTATGTTTTCTTATAGTAATATCTCCTAATTTTCATTTTTAAGTGAAAACCCTAGTCTTTGTTGTTATTTCAATATAAATTGTATTTTTGAACCAAGACCCCAAACCCTTTATTTTCCTTTCGGAATACCGACTATTTTTTAATCAAAACCCTAATCCGAAGTTTTCTTATGGTAGTGTCACATTTCTTTAATCAAAACCTTGATCATATGTTTTCTTTTCGTAACGTCTCCTACTATACATGAATCAAAAGCCTAATCTTATGATTTCAATCAAAACCCAAATGCTTTGTTTTATTTTCGGAATGTCTCATTTTGTTTCTAATCAAAAGACTAACCATACCTTTCCAAACCATAATCTTTTCTATATCTCCTGATTTTCAGTTTTGAGTGAAAACCCTAGTCTTTGTTGTTATTTTAAAATGACTCGTATTTTTGAACCAAGACCCCAAACCTTTTTTTTTCCTTTTGGAATACCTACAATTTTTTAATCAAAACCCTAATCCTATGTTTTCTTATGGTAGTGTCAACTTTCTTTAATTAAAACCTTGATCATATGTTTTCTTTTCATAACGCCTACTATACTTGAGTTAAAAGCCTAATCTTATACATTCAATCAAAACCATAATGCTTTGTTTTATTTTCGGCATGCCTCATTTTGTTTTTAATCAAAACACTAACCCTATATATCAAAACCATAATCTTTTTTTTTTCTTTCATAAAGTCTCCTATCTTTCGGTCAAAACAAGAATCGTATGTTTCCATTACTTAAAACCCTTTCTTTTCCTTTCGGAATACCTACTATTTTTGAATCAAAACCCTAATCCTAAGTTTTCTTATGGTAGTGCCACCTTTCTTTAATCAAAACCTTGATCATTTGTTTTCTTTTCATAACGCCTTCTATACTTGAATCAAAAGCCGAGTCTTATGCTTCCAATCAAAACCCTAATTCTTTGTTTTATTTTCGGAATGTCTCGTTTTGTTTTTTAATTAAAACACTAACCGTATCTTTCAAAACCATAATCTTTCCTTTTTCTTTCGTAAAATCTCCTATCTTTCGGTCAAAACAAGAATCCTATGTTTCCTTTTCTTAATAACTTCTATATATATGTATTTAATTAAAACCATAATCTTATATTTTCTTATCGTAATATCTCCTAATTTTAAGTTTTGAATGAAAACCCTATTGATACGAACCTCGCCAATGATTGTGACGAAACCCGAAACAAATTTGGCAAGAAGAAGAAAAGCCAAAGGATTCAAGAAGAAGGGATGGAAAACCTCGACCCAATGCTTAGCGAAGCACGAACCTCGGTAAGCGGATGACGGCACAAAAAGAGATGAAAATCCAATTGATAAGTCGGTTTGAACGCCACAAGGAAAACCCTTGAGAAGTTCTTAAAAAGTTTCTTCAAGTAAACAAGAAGAAAACCTCACAAATACTCATAAATCAAAGTTGTGTTTTATGACTTCTACAAGGGGCTATATATATAGTCCAAAACTCTAGAGAACTTCTAAGAAGTAAAAGTTCAAAACTACGCTTAAACATAAAAAAAGTAAACAACCAACTAAAGAGTAACTTCGGCCAAAAGGCCCACAAAACCCAACAAGATTAGACAATTACAAAAGAATCTAGTTCACATATTAAACTCAAAAACAAATGACAACCAAATCTTCATCAAGTGTTTAAGTGGAATCGGCTTGGATGAGTAGGACCAGCTTTTGTTCACCATCAGTAGTGATCACGCTTTTTTCCTGTTGTAGAATTCTCCATGCCAAGTTGCTAAGCTCCTCTTGAAATCTTCTAGCTCGAGCCCTCATCACTGGTCCTTTTGGGACTTGAATTGGATCCTTGGCCTTGATGTCCACATCATTCACCCCCTCTTGAGAAGGATTTGTCCTCAAATCGTCACCTACATCAAAAGGACTTAAATCTGTCACATTGAAAGTAGCACTAACATAGTACTCACCCGGTAAATCAAGGCGGTAGGCATTGTCGTTGATCCGTTCGAGCACTTGAAAAGTACCATCTCCTCGGGATAGTAACTTGGAATGTCGGTTGGCGGGGAATCGTTCCTTCCTCATGTGTAACCACACCCAATCATCGATCTCAAAAACTTGCTTGTGATGTCCCTTATTGGCTTCCTTAATACATTGCTCAGTCCTCCTTTCTATGTTGAGCCGGACCTTCTCGTGAAGTTGCTTTAAAAATTCGGCCTTCTTGTGCCCATCGAAGTTCACATGCTCAGAAAAAGTTAAAGGTGATAAATCCAAAGGAGTTAAAGGATTAAAACCATAGAAAATTTCAAATGGTGAAAACCGAGTAGCAGAATGCCTAGAACGATTATAAGCAAACTCAACATGTGGTAAACAATCCTCCCAAGTCTTGAAACAATTTCACTCAACATCTTGTCTCATGCATGGCCAATAGAAGTGCTCTTGTAACACGGCTAGAGTCTTAGCTACCCCAATATGCCCCATTAATTCTCATCAATGGGACTCTCGAACTAACAAATCTCTCATGGAGCAATTAGGCACACACAACCTATGTTCCCTGAACAGAAAACCCTCATGCCTATAAAACTTCCCTTCGGCGGATTTTTCACAAGCCCTATAAATCTCCCCAAAGTCATGGTCCACATGACAATGATCTTTAATGTGCTCAAAACCAAGGAATTTAACATCAAGAGTGGAGATTTAGGCATACCTATGTGACAACGCATCAGCAACCACATTCTCCTTACTTTGTTTATATCGATTGACATACGGAAAGGTCTCAATGAACTCAACCCATCGAGCATGTCACTTGTTCAGCTTATGTTTCCCTTTCAAATACTTCAAGGATTCATGATCCATTCGAATCACAAACTCCTTCGGCCACAAGTAATGCTGCCAAGTTTCCAATGCTCGAACCAAAGCGTACAACTCCTTATCATAAGTTGGGTAGTTAAGTGAAGCCCCGCCTAGCTTCTCGCTGAAGTACGCAAGTGGTCTTCCATCCTACATGAGTACAGCACCAATACCGACACCAGAGACATCACATTCTATTTCAAAAGTATTAGCAAAGTTATGTAAAGCAAGTAAGGAAGCATGAGTTAGTTTGTGTTTCATTAGCTGAAATGCTTCCTCTTGTGCTGCCCCCCATTTGAATGCAACATTCTTCTTGATAACTTCAATAAGGGGTGCCGCAATGGTACTAAAATCTTTCACGAATCTCCTATAGAAGCTAGCAAGTCCATGAAACCTGCAAACGTGACTCACACTTGATGGGGTCGGCCACTTTTGGATGGCTTTGATCTTTTCTTCATCAACCTCAATACCTGTAGCACTCACAACAAATCCTAGGAAAATAAGTTTATTGGTGCAAAAGGTATATTTCTTGAGGTTAGCATACAATTTATCTTTCCTAAGGATACCCAAAACCAAATGCAAATGAGAAGCATGATCATGCAAATTCTTACTATAAATCAGAATATCATCAAAATAAACAACAATGAATTTTCCAATGAAAGTTCATAAAACATGATTCGTTAAACACATGAAAGTACTAGGTGCATTAGTTAAGCCAAATGGCATGACTAACCATTCATACAATCCCTGTTTAGTTTTAAATGCCGTTTTCCATTCATCGCCTTCTTTCATTCGGATTTGATGATACCCACTCTTAAGATCAATTTTTGAAAACACACAAGATTCATGCAACTCATCTAACATATCATCTAAACGAGGGATGGGGTGTCAATACTTTACCGTTATGTTGTTGATGGCTCGGCAATCAATACACATCCTCCATGTTTCATCCTTCTTAGGAACTAGAATCACCGGAACTGCGCAAGGACTCATGCTTTCTCTCACGTACCCTTTTTCCATCAACTCTTCAACTTGTCTTTGGAGTTCCTTTATTTCCTCCGGGTTGCCCCTATAGGCGGGTCGGTTTCGAATTGAAGCTCCGGGAACAAAGTCAATTTGGTGTTCTATTCCCCGGATAGGGGGTAAGCCATGTGGTACCTCCTTAAGAAACACATCCTCGAACTCCTGCAAAATAGAAACAACAACACTAGGCAATGAAGAGTCAAGTTGGTAAGTGTTTAAAAAGGCCTCCTTGTACATAAGTACAATCATCGGCCATTTTTCAAGAAAAGCTCGCTTAACCTCACTTGTTTTTCAATAGAAATTTCTTTTTATCTCTAATTTTCCCTCTTTGACTAAATTCATGTCTCTCTTTTCTCTCTCACCAGATTCAGCTTGCCCTCTTGTTTCTCAACACTACTCATCTCTTCACTCACTCTCTTGTGATCACTCAAATTCTTTTGATCTCTCATTTTCTTTTCACCACTTAGTTTTTGCATCATCACTTAATCATCATAAACTTGTTTCGGTGTCATCGGAGCTAGAGTGATGGTTCGTTGTTGGAAAGTGAAGGAGTGCTTGTTGGTGAAGCCATCATGTTGCACACGTCTATCAAATTGCCAAGGCCGTCCTAAAAGGACATGTCCCGCTTGCATGGGTACCACATCACACAACACTTCATCCTCATATTTCCCAATCCGAAATGGCACCACAACTTGCTTAGTAACCCGCACTTCACCACTATCATTCAGCCATTGCAACTTGTATGGATGCTTGAGTGTTGGGAGCCCTAGCTTCTCAATCATGGAAGAACTAGCAACGTTAGTGCAACTACTACCATCAATAATAACACTACATACCTTGTCTTTCACATGGTACCAACTGATTCGAACCTCACCAATGATTGTGACGAAACCCGAAACAAATTTAACACGAAGAAGAAAAGCCGAAGGATTCAAGAAGAAGGGATGGAAAACCTCGACCTGATGCTTAGCGAAGCACGAACCTCGGTAAGGGGATGATGCCACAAAAGGAGATGAAAATCCAATTGATAAGTCGGTTTGAACGCCACAAGGAAAACCCTTGATAAGTTCTTAAAAAAGTTTCTTCAAGAAAACAAGAAAAAAACCTCACAAATACTCATAGATCAAAGTTGTGTTTCATGGCTGCTACAAGGGCTATATATATAGCCTAAAACCCTAGAAAACTTCTAAAAAGTGAAAGTTCAAAACTACCCTTAAAGATAAAATAAAGAAACAACAAACTGAAAAGCAACTTCGGCCCAAAGGCCCACAAAACCCAGCAAGACTAGACAATTACAAAAGACTCTAGTTCACATATTAAACTCAAAAACAAATGACAACCAAATCTTCATCAATCTTATGGAAATCAAATCTTCATCAAGTGGAATTGGCTTGGATGAGTAGGACCAGCTTTTGTTCACCATCAGTAGTGATCACGCTTTCTTCCTGTTGTAGAATTATCAATGCCAACTTGCTAAGCTCCTCTTTAAATCTTCTAGCTCGAGCTCTCGTCACTGGTCCTGTTGGGGCTTGAATTGGATCCTTAGCCTTGATGTCCACATCAAAAATGACTCGTATTTTTGAACCAGGACCCCTAACCCTTTCTTTTCCTTTATGAATGCCTAATATTTTTTTAATCAAAACCCTAATGCTAGGTTTTCTTGCTTTAGTGTCACCTTTTCTTTTTTAATCAAAACCTAGATCTTATGTTTTATTTTCGTAACGCCTACTATACTTAAATAAAAAGCCTAATCTTATGCTCTCAATCGAAATAGTGATGCTTCATTTTCTTTTCTAAATGTCTCCTTTTGCTTTTAATCAAAACACCTACCCTGTCTTTCAAAACATAATCTTTTGTTTTTTCTTTCGTAAGGTCTACTATCTTTCGGTCAAAACACAAATACTATGTTTCCTTTTTCTTGATAACTCCTATCTATATGTTTTTAATCAAAACCCTAATCTTATATTATCTTATAGTAATACTTCCTATTTTTCAGTTTTGAATCAAAACCCTAGTCTTTGTTTTTATTTTAAAATGACTCGTATTTTTTAACCAAGTCCCCCTAACACTTTCTTTTGTTTTAAGAATAGATATTATTTTTGAATCAAAAGACGAAGCCTAGGTTTTTTTTATGGTAGTGTCACCATTCTTTGATCAAAACCTTGATCCCATGTTTTTCTTTCGTCAAGTCTCCTATCTTTCGGTCAAAACACGAATAATATGTTTCCCTTTCTTGATAACTCCTGTCTAAATATTTTCAATCAAAACCCTAATCTTGTGTTTATTCTTATAATAATATCTCCTAATTTTTCAGATTTGAATGAAAACCATAGCCTTTGTTGTCATTTTAAAATAACTCGTATTTTTGAACCAAGGTCCCTAATACTTTCTTTTCCTTTCGGGATACTCACTATTTTTGAATTAAAACCCTAATCCTTGGTTTTCATATGGTAGTGTCACCTTTCACTTTTCAAAACTTTGATCGTATGTTTTCTTTTCGTAACGCCTACTATACTTGAATCAAAAGCCTAATCATATGATTTCAATGAAAACCCTAATATTTTTCCCCCTTTCGGAATCTCTCATTTTGATTTTAATAAAAAACACTAACCCTATCTTTCAAAACCATAATCTTTTGTTTTTCTTTCGTGAAGCCTCCTATCTTTCGGTCAAACCACGAATACTATGTTTCCTTTTCCTAATAACTCGAATCAATATGTTTTTAACCAAAACCTCGATCTTATGTTTTCTTACAGTAATGTCTACTAATTTTCAGTTTTGAAGGAAAACCTTAGTCTTTGTCATCATTTTTAAAATGACTCGTATTTTTGAAACAAGACCAAAAACCCTCTCTTTTCCTTTCGGAATACCTAATAACTTTTAATCGAAACCCTAATCGTAGGTTTTCTTGTGGTTGTGTCACCTTTCACTATTCAAAACCTTGATCATATTTTTTCTTTTCATAACGCCTACTATAATTGAATCAAAAGCCTAATGCTATGCTTTCCATCAAGATCACTAATGCTTTGATTCCTTTTCGGAATGTCTCGTTTTGTTTTTAATCAAAACAGTAACCCTATCTTTCAAAACCATAATCTTTTGTTTTTCTTTTGTAAGGTTTCCTATCTTTCGGTCAAAACATGAATATTATATTTCCTCTTCCTAATAACTCCCATCTATATGTTTTTAGTCAAAACCATAATCTTATGCTTTCTTATAGAAATGTCTCCCAACGATTGTGACGAAACCCGAAACAAATTTGCCACAAAGAAGAAAAGCGAAAGGATTCAAGAAGAAGGGATGGAAAACCTCGACTCAATGCTTAGCAAAGCACGAACCTCGGTACGTGGATGACGCCACAAAAGGAGATGAAAATCTAATTGATAAGTCGGTTTGAACGCCACAAGGAAAACCCTTGATAAGTTCTTAAAAAGTTTCTTCAAGTAAACAAGAAGAAAATCTCACAAATACTCATAGATCAAAGTTGTGTTTTATGGCTACTACAAAGGCTATATATATAGCCCAAAACCCTAGAGAACTTCTAAGAAGTAAAAGTTCAAAACTACCCTTAAAGATAATAAAAAAGGAACAACAAACTAAAGAGCAACTTCGGCCCAAAGGCCCACAAAACCCAATAAGACTAGACAATTACAAAAGACTCTAGTTCACATATTAAACTCAAAAACAAATGACAACCAAATCTTTATCAAGTGTTTAAGTGGAATCGGCTTGGATGAGTAGGACCAGCTTTTGTTCACCATCAGTAGTGATCACGCTTTCTTCCTGTTGTAGAATTCTCCATGCCAAGTTGCTAAGCTCCTCTTGAAATCTTCTAGCTCGAGCCCTCGTCACTGGTCCTTTTGGGACTTGAATTGGATCCTTGGCCTTGATGTCCACATCATTCACCCCCTCTTGAGAAGGATTTGTCCTCAAATCGTCACCTACATCAAAAGGACTTAAATCAGTCACATTGAAAGTAGCACTAACATTGTACTCACCCGGTAAATCAAGGCGGTAGGCATTGTCGTTGTTCTGTTCGAGCACTTGAAAAGGACCATCTCCTCGGGATAGTAACTTGGAACGTCGGTTGGCGGGGAATCGTTCCTTCCTCATGTGTAACCACACCCAATCATCGATCTCAAAAACTTGCTTGTGACGTCCCTTATTGGCTTGCTTGATATATTGCTCAGTCCTCCTTTCTATGTTGAGCCGGACCTTCTCGTGAAGTTGCTTCACAAATTCGGCCTTCTTGTGCCCATCAAAGTTCACATGCTTAGAAAAAGTTAAAGGTGATAAATCTAAAGGAGTTAAAGGATTAAAACCATAAAAAATTTCAAATGGTGAAAACTGAGTAGCAGAATGCCTAGAACGATTATAAGCAAACTCAACATGTGGTAAATAGTCCTCCCAAGTCTTAATGTTCTTACTAATGACAACCCGCAACAAAGTGGATAAAGTTCGGCTAACTACTTCAGTTTGACCATCGGTTTGAGGGTGAAAAGTAGTGGAAAACAATAGTTTAGTCCCTAATTTACCCCATAATGTCTTCCAAAAATAACTCAAGAACTTAGCATCTTGATCTGACAAGGTTGTCCTTGGCATGCCATGTAGACGTACAATCTCCCTAAAGAACAAATCAACGATATTGGAAGCATCATCAGTTTTATGACATGGTATAAAATGGGACATTTTAGAAAACCGATCCACAACTACAAAGATTGAATCCCTTCCACGCTTACTCCTAGGTAATCCTAACACAAAATCCATCGAAATATCAATCCAAGGGGAACTAGGAATAGGTAGTGGTGTGTAAAGGCCATTCGGTTGAACCCTAGACTTAGCTTGTCTACAAGTGATACACCGACCACAAATTCGCTCAACATCTCGTTTCATGCATGGCCAATAGAAGTGCTCTTGTAACATGGCTAAAGTCTTAGCTACCCCAAAATGCCCCATTAATCCTCCACCATGGGACTCTCGAACTAATAAATCTCTCATGGAGCAATTAGGCACACACAACCTATGTTCCCTAATTAGAAAACCCTCATGACTATAAAACTTCCCCTCGGCGAATTTTTCACAAACCCCATAAACCTCCCCAAAGTCATGGTCCACATGATAAAGATCTTTATTGTGCTCAAAACCAAGGAATTTAACATCAACAGTGGAGATTAAGGCATACCTGCGTGACAGCGCATCAGCAACCACATTCTCCTTACCTTGTTTATATCGAATGACATACGGAAAGGTCTCAATGAACTCAACCCATCGAGCATGTCGCTTGTTCAGCTTATGTTGCCCTTTCAAATGCTTCAAGGATTCATGATCCATTCGAATCACAAACTCCTTCGGCCACAAGTGGAGTAGTTGAGTACAGCCCCGCCTAGCTTCTCGCTGAAGTACGCAAGTGGTCTTCCATCTTGCATGAGTACAGTGCCAATACCGACACCTGAGGCATCACATTCTATTTCAAAAGTATTAGCAAAGTTAGGTAAAGCAAGTAAGGGAGCATGAGTTAGTTTGTGTTTCATAAGCTGAAATGCTTCCTCTTGTGCTACCCCCCATTTGAATGCAACGTTCTTCTTGATAACTTCAGTAAGGGGTGCCGCAATGGTACTAAAATCTTTGACGAATCTCCTATAGAAGCTAGCAAGTCCATGAAAGCTGCCAACGTGACTCACACTTGATGGGGTCGACCACTCTTGGATGGCTTTGATCTTTTCTTCATCAACCTCAATACCTGTAGCACTCACAACAAATCCTAGGAAAAAAAGTTTATTGGCGCAAAAGGTACATTTCTTGAGGTTAGCATACAATTTGTCTTTCCTAAGGACACCCAAAACCAATTGCAAATGCGAAGCATGATCATGCAAATTCTTACTATAAATCAGAATATCATCAAAATAAACAACAACGAATTTTCCAATAAAAGTTCATAAAACATGATTCATTAAACACATGAAAGTACTAGGTGCATTAGTTAAGCCAAATGGCATGACTAACCATTAATATAAACCATGTTTAGTTTTAAATGCCGTTTTCCATTCATCGCCTTCTTTCATTCGGATTTGATGATACCCACTCTTAAGATCAATTTTTGAGAACACACAAGATCCATGCAACTCATCTAACATATCATCTAATTGAGGGATGGGGTGTCGATACTTTACCGTTATGTTGTTGATGGCTCGGCAATCAATACACGTCCTCCATGTTCCATCCTTCTTAGGAACTAGAATCAACGGAACTGCGCAAGGACTCATGCTTTCTCTCACGTACCCTTTTTCCATCAACTCTTCAACTTGTCTTTGGAGTTCCTTTATTTCCTCCGGGTTGCCCCTATAGGCGGGTCGGTTTGGAATTGAAGCTCCGGGAACAAAGTCAATTTGGTGTACTATTCCCCGGATAGGGGGTAAGCCATGTGGTACCTCCTCAGGAAACACATCCTCGAACTCTTGCAAAATAGAAACAACAACACTAGGCAATGAAGAGTTAGGTTGGTTAGTGTTTAAAAGGGCCTCCTTGTACATAAGTACAATCATCGGCCGTTTTGCAAGAAAAGCTCACTTAACCTCACTTGTTTTTGCATAGAAATTTCTTTTTCCCTCTAATTTTCCCTCTTTGGCTGAATTCATCTCTCTCTTTTCTCTCTCACTAGATTCAGCCTTGCACTCTTGTTTCTCACCACTACTCATCTCTTCACTCACTCTCTTGTGATCACTCAAAAATTCTTTTGATCTCTCATTTTCTTTTCATCACTCAGTTTTTGCATCATCACTTGATCATCATAAACCTGTTTCGGTGTCATCGGAGCTAAGTGTCTAAGTGTCTAAGTGGATGAGTAGGACTGGCTTTTGTTCACCATCAGTAGTGATCACGCTTTCTTCCTGCTGTAGAATTCTCCATGCCAAGTTGCTAAGCTCCTCTTTAAATCTTCTAGCTCGAGCCCTCGTCACTGGTCCTGTTGGGACTTAAATTGGATCCTTAGCCTTGATGTCCACATCAATTAGGGTTTTGATTGAATACATAAAGATAGAAGTTATTAAAAAAATGAAACATAGGATTCTTGTTTTGACCGAAAGATACGAGACTTTACTAAAGAAAAGGAAAAGATTATGGTTTTGAAAGATAGGGTTAGTGTTTTGATTGAAAAAAAAAGAGACATTCCGAAAATAAAAAAAAAACATTAGTGTTCTGATTTAAAGCTTGATCATATGTTTTCTTTTCGTAACGCCTACAATATTTGCATCAAAAGCTTAATCTTATGCTTTCAATCAAAACCCTGATGCTGTGTTTTATTTTCTGAATGTTTCGTTTTGTTTTTAATCATAACACTAACCCTATCTTTCAAATCAATATTCTTTTTCTTTTTCTTTCGTAAAGTCTCTTATCTTTCGGTCAAAACAAGAATCATATGTTTCATTTTCTTAATAACCTCTATCTATATGTATTTAATAAAACCCTAATCTTATGTTTTCTGATACTAATATATCCTAATGTTTAGTTTTGATTGAAAACCGTAGTCTTTGTTGTCATTTTGAAATGACTCGTATTTTTTAGCCAAGATGCCAAATCCTTTCTTTTACTTTTGGAATAAATACTATTTTTTAATGAAAACCCTAACACTAAGTTTTCTTATGGTCGCGTCACCTTTCTTTAGTCAAAACCTCTATCATATGTGTTATTTACGTAACGCCTACTTTATTTGAATCAAAAGCCTAATCTAATGCTTTCAATCAAAACCTTAATACTTTGTCTTATTTTCGGAATGTCTCATTTTGTTTTTTATCAAAACACTAACCCTATCTTTCAAATCCGTAATCTTTTCTTTTCCATTCGTAAAATCTTCTATCTTTCGGTCAAAACAAAAATCCTATGTTTCATTTTCTTAATAACTTCTATCTGTATGTATTTAATCAAAACACTAATCTTATGTTTCCTAAAAATAATATCTCCTAATTTTTAGTTTTGAATGAAAACCCTGGTCTTTGTTATCATTTTAAAATGACTCGCATTTTTGAACCAAGACACAAAAGCCTTTTTTTTTCTTTAACTACTATTTTTGAATCAAACGACTAATCCTAACTTTTCTGATTGTAGTGTCACCTTTCTTTAACTAAAAATTTGATCATATGTTTTCTTTTCGTAACGCCTACTATATTTGAATAAAAAGCTTAATCTTATGCTTTCAATCAAAACCCTAATGCTGTGTATTATTTTCTGAATGTTTCGTTTTGTTTTTAATCAAAACACTAATCCTATATTTCAAAGCCATAATTTTTTTCTTTTTCTTTCGTAAAGTCTCTTGCCTTTCGGACAAAACAAGAATCATATGTTTCATTTTCTTAATAACCTCTATCTATATGTATTTAATAAAACCCTAATCTTATGTTTTCTGATAGTAATATATCCTAATTTTTAGTTTTGATTGAAAACCGTAGTCTTTGTTGTAATTTTGAAATGACTCGTATTTTTTAGCCAAGATCCCAAGCCCTTTCTTTTTCTTTTTGAATGCCTATTATTTTTTAATCAAAACCCTAACACTAAGTTTTCTTATGGTCGCGTCACCTTTGTTTAGCCAAAAACTCGATCATATGTGTTCTTTACGTAGAGCCTACTTTATTTGAATCAAAAGCCTAATTTTATACTTTCAGTCAAAACCTTAATGCTTTGTCTTATTTTCGGAATGTCTCGTTTTGTTTTTTATCAAAACACTAACCCTATCTTTCAAAACCGTAATCTTTTCTTTTTCTTTCGTAAAATCTTCAATCTTTCGGTCAAAACAAGAATCCGATGTTTCATTTTCTTAATAACTTCTATCTGTGTGTACTTAATCAAAACCCTAATCTTATGTTTCCTAAAAGTAATATCTCCTAATTTTTAGTTTTGAATGAAAACCCTTGTCTTTGTTATCAATTTAAAATGACTCGTATTTTTGAATCAAGACACCAAAGCCTTTCTTTTCCTTTCGGAATACCTACTATTTTTGAATCAAAACCCTAATCCTAATTTTTCTGATTGTAGTGTCAACTTTCTTTAATCAAAAACTTGATCATATGTTTTCTTTTCGTAACGCCTACTATATTTGAATCAAAAGCTTAATCTTATGCTTTCAATCAAAACCCTGATGCTGTGTTTTATTTTCTGAATGTTTCATTTTGTTTTTAATAGAAACAATAACCCTATCTTCAAAGCCATAATCTTTTTCTTTTTCTTTCATAAAGTCTCTTATCTTTCGGTCAAAACAAGAATCATATGTTTAATTTTCTTAATAACCTCTATCTACATGTACTTAATAAAACCCTAATCTTATGTTTTCTGATAGTAATATATCCTAATTTTTAGTTTTGATTGAAAACCGCAGTCTTTGTTGTCATTTTGAAATGACTCGTATTTTTTAACCAAGATCCCAAACCCTTTCTTTTACTTTTGGAATACCTACTATTTTTTAATCAAAATCCTAATATTAAGTTTTCTTATGGTCGCGTCACCGTTCTTTAGCCAAAACCTCGATCATATGTGTTTTTTACGTAACCCCTACTTTATTTGAATCAAAAGCCTAATCTTATGCTTTCAATCAAAACCTTAATGCTTTGTCTTATTTTCGGAATGTCTCGTACTATTTTTTATCAAAACACTAACCCTATCTTTCAAATCAGTAATCTTTTCTTTTTCATTCCTAAAATTTTCTATCTTTAGGTCAAAACAAGAATCCTATGATTCATTTTCTTAATAACTTCTATCTGTATGTATTTAATCAAAACACTAATCTTATGTTTCCTAAAAGTAATATCTCCTAATTTTTAGTTTTGAATGAAAACCCTGGTCTTTGTTACCATTTTAAAGCGACTCGTATTTTTGAACCAAGACACAAAAGCCTTTCTTTTCCTTTCGGAATACCTACTATTTTTGAATCAAAACCCAAATCCTAAGTTTTCTGATTGTAGTGTCACCTTTCTTTAATCAAAAACTTGATCATATGTTTTCTTTTCGTAACGCCTACTATATTTGAATCAAAAGCTTAATCTTATGATTTCAATCAAAACCCTGATGCTGTGTTTTATTTTCTGAATGTTTCGTTTTGTTTTTAATCAAAACACTAACACTATCTTTCAAAGACATAATCTTTTTTTTTTCTTTCATAAAGTCTCTTATCTTTCGGTCAAAACAAGAATCATATGTTTCATTTTCTTAATAAGCTCCATCTATATGTATTTAATAAAACCCTAATCTTATGTTTTCTGATAGTAATATATCCTAATTTTTAGTTTTGATTGAAAATCGTAGTCTTTGTTGTTATTTTGAAATGACTTGTATTTTTTAACCAAGATCCCAAACCCTTTCTTTTACTTTTGGAATGCCTGCTTTTTTTTAATCAAAACCCTAACACTAAGTTTTCTTATGGTCGCATCACCTTTCTTTAGTCAAAACCTCTATCATACGTGTTCTTTACGTAACGCCTACTTTATTTGAATCAAAAGCCTAATCTTATGCTTTCAATCAAAACCTTAATGCTTTGTCTTATTTTCAGAATGTCTCGTTTTGTTTTTTATCAAAACACTAACCCTATCTTTCAAAACCGTAATCTCTTCTTTTTCTTTCGTAAAATCTTTTATCTTTCAGTCAAAACAAGAATCCTATGTTTCATTTTCTTAATAACTTCTATCTGTATGTATTTAATCAAACAATAATCTTATGTTTCCTAAAAGTGATATCTCCTAATTTTTAGTTTTGAATGAAAACCCTGGTCTTTGTTATCATTTTAAAATGACACGTATTTTTGAACCAAGACACCAAAGCCTTTCTTTTCCTTTCGGAATACCTACTATTTTTGAGTCAAAATCCTAATATTAAGTTTTCTGACTGTAGTGTCACCTTTCTTTAATCAAAAACTTGATCATATGTTTTCTTTTCGTAACGCCTACTATATTTGAATCAAAAGCTTAATCTTATGCTTTCAATCAAAACCCTGACGATGTGTTTTATTTTCTGAATGTTTCGTTTTGTTTTTAATCATAACACTAACCCTATCTTTCAAAGCCACAATCTTTTTCTTTTTGTTTCGTAAAGTCTCTTATCTTTCGGTCAAAACAAGAATCATATGTTTCATTTTCTTAATAACCTCTATCTATATGTTTTTAATATAACCCTAATCGTATGTTTTCTGATAATAATATATCCTAATTTTTAGTTTTGATTGAAAACCGTAGTCTTTGTTGTTATTTTGAAATGACTCGTATTTTTTAACCAAGATCCCAAACCCTTTCTTTTACTTTTGGAATGCCTACTATTTTTTAATCAAAACCCTAATACTAAGTTTTCCTATGGTCGCGTCACCTTTCTTTAGCCAAAACCTCGATCATATGTGTTCTTTACGTAACGCCTACTTTATTTGAATCAAAAACCTTAATGCTTTGTCTTATTTTCGGAATGTCTCATTTTGTTTTTTTAGCAAAACACTAACCCTATCTTTCAAAACAGTAATATTTTCTTTTTCTTTCGTAAAATCTTCCATCTTTCGGTCAAAACAAGAATCCTATGTTTTATTTTATGAATAACTTCTATCTGTATGTATTTAATCAAAACCTTAATCTTATGTTTCCTAAAAGTAATATCTCCTAATTTTTAGTTTTGAATGAAAACCGTTGTCTTTGTTATCAATTTAAAATGACTCGTATTTTTGAATCAAGACACCAAAGCCTTTCTTTTCCTTTCGGAATACCTACTATTTTTGAATCAAAACCCTAATCCTAAGTTTTCTGATTGTAGTGTCAACTTTCTTTAATCAAAAACTTGATCATATGTTTTCTTTTCGTAACGCCTACTATATTTGAATCAAAAGCTTAATCTCATGCTTTCAATCAAAACCCTGATGCTGTGTTTTATTTTCTGAATGTTTCGTTTTGTTTTTAATCAAAGCACTAACCCTATCATTCAAAGCTATAATCTTTTTCTTTGTCTTTCGTGAAGTCTCTTATGTTTCGGTCAAAACAAGAATCATATGTTTCATTTTCTTAATAACCTGTATCTATATGTATTTAATAAAACCCTAATCTTATGTTTTCTGATAGTAATATATCCTAATTTTTAGTTTTGATTGAAAACCGCAGTCTTTATTGTCATTTTGAAATGATTCGTATTTTTTAACCAAGATCCCAAACCCTTTCTTT